>LFJQ01000218.1:0-44091 GCA_001182835.1 Oropetium thomaeum | reverse complement strand
TCGTCCGCGCCGACGGTTATTTTCGGCACCGGCTGCTTGGAGGAGGATGATGACTCAGAGTCGTCGGCGTGGATCCTAATGGCGACGAAGGAGCCTGTCCAGCCCACGAGTCCCGCGGAGGCCAAGGCGAGGGCGGGCCAGCCTGTGGCAGGTCCGGATCACGTTCAGGGCCTTCCGCCACTGCTTCACCGGCTGCCACGTCGACCGGCCGGCTGTGGCGGTGACGAACAGGTCGGCGGCGCGCTCCATTCACGAATTATTAGTGTTCTAGATTCTTCCTTCCTTCCTTCTTTCTGGGAATAAATTGATGAATTGTCAGAACAGTGAGATCGAAACAACAACAAAACGGAAACAAAAATCATCATATCAATGAGGAGATAATAAGGACACACGTACGTACTGAGCCCGCGACAACTTACTCTCAGCTGATCGACGAAGAAAGTGACGATCGACGATGATCGAACCGCCGGGCGACGTACGGCCAACTGAACGACGAACCAGGAATCTCAGGCGGCGGCTTTTAGACTAGAACGACGAAGCACAAGGAAGGAAGGAAGGAAGGAAGGCAACGACGGCGAGGCTGGATATGTAGTAGATGGCCCCCCCCTCCAGACCAAAAACCCACCAACAATGGCGGCGTTCGATTTTGTTGCCTCTGTTGTTTGCGGTTCCGAGTTCGTAGCTAGCGATGGTTGGAGTTGGAGGAGGTTCATATTTATAAGGAACACTCCCGATATAATCGGAATAGGCTTTTCCTCGAAGTTTCGTTGCGGGATGCACGAGAGGAGGAAGCAGGAGCGCCATTTCATAACTTAATGCTGTTGGCTCAACCGCGTTGTTATGTAAGGCGGTAAATAATTGGAAGCTTGGGAGGAAGGTGCACCAGAAGCAGTAACTGCAAACTGGTATTTGTAGCTTCGGATACTCCGCTGCTTCAGATGAATAGTGTCGCTACGGTACATCTATAGCGCGGGAGGTGGCGCTGCTCGGAGCTGCGTCAAACACAGCCTTACTGCATGCGCCCCATTATACCTAACTATAGCGACGAGGTAGAGGAAGAGGAACTAGCCGTTGAGAGAGCGCGGGAAGTTTCGGTCCATTAAAATCATACTAGTGGTATTACTGTGTGGAATATATTTGTCGGGTAATTTAACACAAACTAATTAAACTAGTCTTATCGTATTCCAGGTGTACTCCGGTTACCAATCGGAACAGAATGCGTTCGCGACCGGGCCGGCACCAGGAACAGGGTCGTCGACGCGATCGCGACAGGGAGGAGAAGGAGAGCGAGTGCGGGACACGACGTGTACTACCCAGCCATCCAATCCAATCCTCCAACAAAGTTGTTCTGTGCGCCAGCAATTCACTCACCGGAGTACACCTGGAATCCTTCACCGCGTAGACAACATTCTGCGGTTCATCCTCTTCCTCTTTTTTTTTCTTCTTTTTTTTTAATAAGAAAACACACGTACGGGGCAATTCATTCAAACACAAGTGTAATATCAATTACATAGTTTGATTCAGGAACATTACACAGTTTAGTTAAGAAAAAAAAGATGATGGGTTGTCATTCAAAAATCATCAGAACATACCCCTCCGTCGTACCGAAAGTGTCCGTCGAGATAAGTGTCGATCAAATATTTTTAACTTTAACTAAGTTTATGAAAATATTAGTAATATTTGGATCTTCTAATAAATTTATTATAAAAATATAATAAAAATGAATATAATCATATATAATACTCATTATAAATGTAATATTTTTATATAGTTAGTTAAAATCAAAAAAGTTTGACTTCTCAAAAAATAAGATGAATACTTTCAGCGGTTTCTGTTGCGACATGCCGCCATGTATGTACTCTGTAAATGCAAGCGAATCGATACGATGCTCGCTCATGCACCGTCCGGTTTCATAGTACCACAACAAGTCAAGTCTAATCGAAACAACACGCTGCTTTTCGGGTTTTGGGAGAAAAGCACATGCTGATTCTGATTGCATTGCATTGCATTTGCGATCTAATAAAAAATCAATTTTCAAGCTGACTGCAGGTCATATATTACTATATTTTTATGTTATCCAGATTAATTCCAGTCGATAAGCAAAAAAAAAAAAAAAAAAAAAAGCGCGCTTGTTTAGCCGTGTTCGTTTCGTCGTCACGAGCGTATGCTTGTTTAGCCGACTATCTTGTCGGCCCGGATAATGAGCTGCTTAAGAAACCAAATCACTCGTGGCCGGCATGCATGATGAGTCGATGACGAGCTGCCGCGTCACCACTAATTAACGCGGTTTTATGGGATCGGTACGGAGGCGTCGCCTTGGGGATTGGGCTGAGCCCACAGAAACAGGTACAACTACCTAGTACAAGAAGTTGATTGCCATTGGTTCACAGGATGATGCTCTGTCTCTGTCCCACAGTCCCAGAGAGCACATAGTTTACCCCTACGGTAAGTAACCCGTTCGGATCCTTTACATTTGTAGATTAACATTAACAGAGAGTGATGTATGGGTCTTATATGTCAGAGGCCCACCTGCCAGTGACTCCTAATACATATATACAATACTGTAGGAGACCCTCATCCGTAAGTAAACATATTTGCTTTTCTTTCTCTACGAAAAATCACTCTAACACGGGCAAACATGTAAACTTAGAGTCAAAAGTCTCATTCGATTTTTAAAACTGTGGGAAAAAAAAACTTGTAAACTTCACTAAAAGAAAAACAAGGGTGTGATGTCCATGCACCACGGCCGCACCCGACATGCTTGTGGCGGCCACGCGCCTCCATGTCTGCGCCTGCTGGCCTGGCCGGACCTCGCCGTGGCCTTCCCTCTGTGGACATCATTTCTCTAGTCACTTGAGTGACGTAAGTAACGAGGCTAGCTGTCTAATATTACCTCCGTTTATTTTTTATCATTCATTATATTTAAAAATTATCGTAAATATTAAATATTTTATTATAATTTAATTTATAACTAAAGATATTTAAATCATAACTAAAAATTTTATATGTTTGGAATATTTCTTTAAATAAAAGCGGTAAAAATGATAAAAAAAAAATCAAACATGTCAACAATAAAAGGATGGAGATAGTAATTTGCAACCAAACTGCCACGCAATTTATAAGAAATTAAGAAACTAATTAGTGGGTAAGTCCTCGTACCATGCTAACATGCGTACGTGTATGAAAATAGTAACACAAGTAATCACTAGCAGCGCTCCTACTTTTGTATTCTAATTTGACTGATAACATGCTGGTCAGCGTTAGTGTGATAATACAGCCGTGGTGTGGACGTAACTGAACCGATCAAGGATGTGGCAAAATTGGATGGAACTTGCAATATATCCAAGTGCATATTTAAAAAAAAGAAAAGAAAAGAGTCTATTGCCACGCTACCGGTAGCGCACGTGAGCTACGCTTTGTCTTCTCGGTTGACCATCATCCCCGCCCCGTCGATCCATCCACGTCACGACCTCTAGGGTCTTTTCCCAGCGTCGTCGTCGTTCGTCCCTCAACCCTCCCGCCGCCGTCCTCCACCTTCCACGGCTGACGTCGTCATGTCGTCCGCACACGCCACAGCTCCGTGCCTCCCCCTCCCCAGCCCCGCCCCCCACCGTGCATCGCCGTCCGCAAGAGGTGGTGCCCTCGCCGCCTCTCTGTCCTTCCCACCAATCGTCGGTCTCACGTTCTATCGTTAAACTATAGTCGAGGGGAGAAGCAGTGCCCCGAAAACACAAACCACCCTAACTCAGATCCCTACCAACCCCTGCCTCCTCCACCACCACTGACCGGCGGTTCGCGACGTCATGTCACACCGCTCGCTCACGGCTCCTGCTCCGTGCCTCTCTCTAGTAACGCAATCTGACGAAGTTACTATCGGCAGTTGCTCAGATTTTAGGCGATGACATTAAAAAAAAGGCATAAAGGAAGCCTTGTGATCGTACGAAGCTACGTGCCGCTACGTCAAGTCAAGGACAAAAGTCACTATCCGTAATGGGGGGAAAAAAAACAGAGAGGTAAACGTGAACACTCAAATCGAGAATGGATAAGAGCAGGGTGATCACGTCATCTCCACGAACGTCATCACCCACGTCGTGGTCAGCCAGCATCCTCCACAACATCAGTAATTGGTGGCGAGTTCCTACGTCTTAAAATACTTAGACATTTTAGCTTTGTTAATATCATATATTAAAATTAATTTAAAAATTTATATAAATAATTAATTAATATTATTTGATATAATATAAAATATATTTATATGTGATTTTAATTTTTATTTATATTTTAAATAAATAAATAATACTTAGATTATGCATAAAAACCGAAGAGTGCCAAAGTATTTTGAGGCGGACGATGGTGTAATTCTGCTGGCAGTAGATACATAGATAGATAGATAGATAGATCATAGGTACGGTATGAGTACCCGTGCGCTCATTAGAAAGTCTGACTACTTGAGTTACAGATGTATATATACAGTATCCATCAGCATACATATAAAACAAAATTGGTAACGCAGTTCAATTCGGCTTTGAACATCACGTACTGACTTCTGCAGAGGAAAGCAGAAGCGCCACCCACTCGACTATCCCCACATTATGCAAGTCAACTAGTAGTATTCAACCAAGAGACCTGAAGAACTTGGATACCAAGCAAAGGGAACTAGAGAGCACAAAATTACGCGGCAACTAGAGAGTATATAGAGACCGTCGTCCTCGTGCATGCATGAAAATGACGCGCAAAAGCACGAGTGTGCTTGTGATTTGTTCCTTATCCCTTTTAGGAAATGTATAGGGCTTCAACTTAATATACTTTTTGTAGGATTATCTGCCTCCTTTTACCTCTTTTTTTTCTTTTCGCCTGACTTTACTACGTATTCTAATTTGAGCACAAGCGAGAACAGAGTACTCTACCTCCTCGACTCCATGGTCAAAGTCACAAAGTACGCCGCGTCGTACGGCCATCTCAGGAAATATAAACGCGCGTGGCTGCTTCTTGCTAATATATGTAATACTTTTAATTTCAAATTAAATTAAAATTATTATCATGACATTTTATATCTACTTTAATCATTTATTTTATTAAAATAAATAACTATTATATTATATTTTGTTACTTTTTAACTTATCATTAAAGATATTTAGACCATAGTTATAGTTTTATATCTGAATAAATTTTTAAATAAGACAATTTATTAAAATTAATATAAAAATTAATGACGATAACAATAATAAAAAAACAGAGAGGTTACGTCACAACAGGCCCGGCACCCGACAAGCAATATATGACCTCCCTTGCATACGTTGAGCGCGCGGAGTTGCACCGGTGGCTTCGGGGCGACCGAGTTAAGCAACCATTTGTTTTAGGGATTTTTGTCTGTGGGACACTGAATATTGTCAATTTGGTCTGTAGTACATCGAGGTAGTTGATTTTGTTTGCAGCACATCTTCGTTTCTTGTTATTTGTCTGACGGATACCGCAGGTCCAACAACGCCTGGATCGCAACATAGACTGACGAGTTTGCCCTTGCTCCTTTCCTCTTCTCCCTTTCCTGGTCGGACCCCCCTCTCTCTCTCCCTATTTCTAGCTCACGCTCCCTGCTCTGGTTCTTCCTCACGCGCTGCCGGCACGCCTGGGCCTCCCCGCCTCCCCGCACTGCGTCGGCGACGTCACGGCGCCGCCCGCCGGCAGCGGGGACCTCCTCGTCGCATCGGCAGGCCCAGGGGCGTTCTCCACCGTCGACGCCATCTGCGGCGTGGCGCGGGCGCCGGCGCGCGCGTCCTTCTGCTCACGGCCCACCCGGAGGGTGCGGGATTCCCACGGCGCGAAGCACACCCACCCACGCTCCCTGCTCTAGAAGCACACCCACGCCCTAACCCTAGAAGCACCACCGGCGCGCGCTGCTGTTCCACCGCCGGCGCGCGCGGCTGTTCCGCCGCCTGCGCACGCTGCTGTTCCTCCACCGGCGCGCGTGGATGGCATGGGATTGGAGCCCAGTTCGCGGGGCAGGGCCACTACGGAGGGTGGATTCCCCAATGTCACCTTTGAACTTGTCATGGGTTCCCGATGGGTAAGTGATCTCTGAAGCTTTTTGCCTGTCCGATTTGTTTACCAGTAAGGAGTTTTTGGTCGGATTCGGTACAGGAGGCTCTATCGTTCGTAGATTGTGACGTTCGTTTCCCTTAACTTTTTCCCTTGTTTTCTTCGTTAGGATGGACTGTGGCGCAGCATGTCGAGTAGTGATTCGCGTCGCAGCTTACGAGCAGGTTGTTGACTGCGAATCTGTGTTGCATGATAGCAGGGAGGTTAGATGGGTGGTAGATAAGGATACCAATGCAATGGATGGATTTGTATGCAGACTTAGAAGATGAGGTTAGCATGGTAGTAGTCAAAGGTTGTTGGTGACGTACTGGGACAAGGTTGCTGGACAATACAAGGAAATTGCTTCAGATATGACTCTGTTAGCTGCATTTAATACATATTGGCAGATCAGGAGACTGACATTTAGTATTGACTTCATCCATTTAGTTCTGTGATTTATTGCCAGTATTTGATGCCAGTTTGTAACTGACATGGGATGTATTGATGCCAGTCTGTACTGACATGGGATGTATTTTGATGCCAGTCTAAACTGACATATGTATATTTTATTCAGTCTAAACTGACTTGGGAAGTTGAAAATTGTTGCTTGGTAGTGATTATTTGAGGGAACCTTATTTTGATGTCAGCCCTGAAACTGATATGACAATTATTGCTGTTACTTACGGAATGGTTAATATCTTGAAATTTGTCCCTGGTTCATGATCATAAAACATCCATTTCTCTATTTCATTGATCATAATTTGCACAGATACATCAGTTACATACTCACAAATACATATATTTGCCCCTGATTCTACCTGAAAATTATCTTTAACACTACACCTACATGCATTTCCTTGCATACAGATACATCGCGTGAGGAAGAACCAGAGCAGGGAGCGTGAGCTAGATAGGAGAGAGAAGAGGGGTCCGACCAGGAAAGGGAGAAGAGGAAAGGAGCAAGGGCAAACTCGTCAGTCCTATGTTGCGATCCAGCGCTGTTGACCTGCGGTGTCCGTCAGACAATAATAAGAAACAAAGATGTGCTGCAAACAAATCAACTACCTCGATGTTCTACAGACCAAATTGACAATATTCAGTGTCCCACAGACAAAAATCCCTTGTTTTATATGCTAAGGAAACAAAATACACGCTGCACGTGTAGTAGGAAAACGAAGGGCTGGCAGTGACGGGGACCTACACGGCCGGGGTACGTACGGATAGCATGCAGTCTAATAATGACGTTTTGAATAAAAATCCTCTTTGGAGGCAGCTTCTCGCTTTCTTCTCCATTCGTTAACTTAGTTCGTACAATAGGCCATTTGTTATATGAAGGCCCTTAAACATGTATATATTGACCATAATTATTGTGCGTTGATGTGGTTTCCGATTCTCTAGAACATTTCAAATTTAAATTCTTTAGTGAAACGTTCTTCTAGTGAATCAAAATCACTTTTGTTTAAATCATTTAGCTCGTTTATTTATATTTAAGATTTAGCTAAAATAGGATAGAACTAAATCAGAATTACCCGGAATCACTTGAATTTTTTACACCCATTTTGAGTGACTCTCACTCTTAATTAGTACAAAACATGGTGAAACGTAATTTGCAAAGATTATGATGAAAAAACAATGTTTAGCACTAATTTTAGTGATTCACAGTTGAATCAGAAGTGATTCCCATTGCTAAACGCACCTTTAATATATGTTTGTGTGTTGTTATGAGTGCTAAACGATTTAGAAATTTTCTCAATGACATTGTAACTTCACTAAATCCTTATATTTCAATTGAGATATAACTGGGAAGTATACATGTGGCTCGATCACTTCTTAACTTGCCACTTGTGCTACAGTCTTTTAACTCTAAAAAATAACTTCTTTAACGAGTTAGACTGGTCCGCGCCGATGCGACGTAACCAACATTTGGGCACTCCATGGAAGACGAACGTCACGGCCTCTAAAAAAACTAATAAGTTGAGAAATTAAGTAGAGAATTGAAACTACGTACACCTCGACTGGATCGACCTACCCTGCTTTTACATACTACAGAAATGCATAGAAACTGCCACGTGCTTCGGATGAATGAATATTTGTGTTACGTACGTTTGGCAATTGACATATGTGGATCAGTGGATGCGACTGATTCATTAGAACTACTGGTTGCGGTAATAAGTTCTGAGACAACTTGAGGCAAAATTAACTACTAGTGGCTACTACTATGTGTAAATTAAGGGAAGACCGCGTACCGATCAAGGTACAAGTTGTCCTGCCGTAAGAAAAGAGAAAAATATGGATGACGACATACGGGAGGGTCGAGGAAGAGCACGTACACATACTGTACATTTTTTAACGATGAAAAAAGTAGGAAATGAATTCCTCAAGTACAAGTGTAGTAATCTTTTGACGAAGTTTCATGAAACCTTGTCGATCATGAGAATGCATCGTCGCAGAATGACGACATGCGATGAGAACACGAGGACATGTCGACCGCCGATAGCGAAGCCCTACGTACCTAGTTTCAGTCGTCACTATTGTCGACCAAGCGACGCGGCCCACGACAGCCAACAGCTATTAGCGGCGGCGCTGGTTTCACATTACTCGTTCTATTCTTCTTACTCGTCATTAATGATTTTGATCGTAAATTTTAATCATTAATTTTATTTAAATTTTTTTTAAATATATAAAACTAAAGTTATGTTTTAAAAAATTATTAATGATAATTAAATTATAATAAAATATATGACATTTCTCATAATTTTTTTGAATAAGAGAATAATCACAAATTTGAGAATAATCAAAATTTTTGATCAAATTCAACCACGACAGGTAAAAAAAAAAGAAGCATTGAGAGTAGCCTCAATGCATGCCCCATCGTCTGGATCTGGGACATTGATCCATAATCAACCCATCCCACACCCTCGGTCCCTGCGTGTGCCATAAAAGTAAAGAGTTGAATGATGAAGAAATTCAGCCTCCCCGTATTTAAGACCTCGTGGCCTTCTTCATGCTGACCCTGCGTGACCTAGCGCCTTTTGAGCCATGTGTTGGGTTCTTTTTTAGAAAAAATGTTTCCATAAAATGGTGGAAGAAAAAAAAAAGAAACGACATGTGGCGTTATATATGTGGTTTGAACAAATTGAAATAGAATTTGATCTTAAATCACTTACCTCTCAAAAAGTGATTCGTTTGTGAATCCGTTTGAATCGTCGTATTCATTAGAATAAATTCAACAAAACGAGATTCCACTTATATTATTTTAAAATTTTAAAACTGAACTTTTTTTGCAAATTCCATTGAAATCAAATGTTTCGCTAGAGAAAAATACAATATTTCAGTAATCAAATATATTGTTTCAGTTATGAAAATCAATTGTTGTAGCACTAAAAATTTAATATTCAAATATTAAAAGTCAATTGTTTCTAAATCATAGTGAAGGCTTCCCGTGATGTATTTAACGTCAAAAAGGTCTATTGTTTCAATATAAAATTAGTTATTCAAGTAATAAAAATGAAATATTTTCACGCGTTAAAAAAAATTCTTTTCCTAAACATTAACAAGGTTTCGAGACAGATTGTTTTCATACGCTAAGCAGATTGTCATTACCATCTTAAGATTTAGACATTGTTCGACAGCAAGTGTATCAGGAGGATGGAAGGGGATTAAGGGGTATCTAATCCTTAACTCTCTTGTTGAGGATTAATCTCCTCCGTTACCCCTTAATCCCTTTAGAAAGAAAAAAACTGAATAGGCCCTTAGGGCCCATTCGATTTTTTTTTTCCTACCAAGAGAATTAAGGGGTAATGAAGGAGATTGAATCTTCAACAAGAGAGTTAAGGATTGAATACCCTGTAATCCACTTATATCCCTCTTAATACGCCTACTGCCGAATGAGGCCTTACGGAGCGCGCAACTTATACGACTAGTACGCTTGGTAGTTGTAGAGACTGCAGCTAGTGATCGTCGTTGTTCTCGCATATAGTACACGTCGTCTACACCAGCATCCCGACGTCATCCTTTGAGGCAAAGTCACTCAAGTCCGAACGCACTTACTAACGTTAATCCTTAGTATTTTACTAATAAAGAACGTTATTAATTATTAGTCAAGTCCGAACGTGCTTACTAACGTTAGTCATTATTTTACTAAAAACGTTAATAATTACTAGTATTACTCAAGTTCGAACGTGGTAACTAACGTTAGTACAAAACGAAAAGGAATGGCGAAAGCTGCTTGGGATTAGTCACTGAACTCGGGCTGCATTCTCGTCATATCGAACCGGGCGGATGGCACGGCCTCAAGCATGAACAGGCCATGTTATGTGTCGGCCTGTCACGGCCAAGTCCCATGACTACTCGGAGTACCAACAATGCAAAGCCTAACATGTCACACGCGTGGAACCGAGATGCCGCCACACCGCAACCGGCATTCAAGGTGTGTGTACAAGTACAAATATGCAAGCTTCAGAATTTCACCACTCGTGCATTACAATCGATTAAGCGAAAGCCGGGTCAAAGTTGAAGCATAAGAATTCACCGCTCGTGTTAGTGTTAGATTCCGGGTCAAAGTTGTTCCTATAGTTCGTGATGAAGTACTTACTGATCATACAAACCAGTGGTTATGGATTCAGTGAACTCGCACTGGCGTTTTCTTTTGTTGTCGTTAGGACGTAGAGTTTAGTTTAAATTTGAACTAATTTTACTATCCTAACGTCAATAATTAAAGGTTGGAGGAGTATGCCTTATTGGCTTCACAAACCGAACATGTACTCTTTCCTTCCATAATTTAACGTTGACATCGTTCATTGTTGTTAATTTTGCCAAAAGAGGAGGCTCATTGATGTCACGTAAGTAAATCACCCTACCAGTACAACTTTGATTGCCTAGGAAAGAACACATGAATAATAACCATACCTCACTTCAAAAGAAAAAAAAGATGGATACTAGAAAAAAAAAACCGATGAGTCGTTTGGATGCCAGCTTCTTCTGTTTTCTTAGTAAAAACTGGCAAAAGGTGGGTTGACCTTGCTTGATTCCATAAAAACCAGAAACTGATTTCTAGAAATTAAAAAAAAAACTGATATGTTTGAAGCCATTTCATTTTTAAATACATTATTTTTGAAAAAACATGATTGATTCAAGACTGAAACCTTTCAAAATTGTTATTTCACTTCTACGACTCTAAACTTTTTTTCCTTTTGTATTTAAATTATTGACACTGTTAACTTGTGACATCATTCATCTTATTCAAAAATACTATAATTATAATATATTTTATTGTAATATGATTTATTTTTAGAGATAGTTAGAACTCATTTTTTTAAGTAATCCGAACGGTTGGAGTTGATTCTAAAATTCAATGTGTCAACAATTCAAAAAATATTTTTGTATAAAAGAAATTATCCAAAAGGAATAGTACTGTAAATTGCTACAGTTGAGTCAGTGATAGAACACAGGGTTGCAAGCTTGCAGCAGACAGCAGTCACGTGGTCGATCGTTGTGAAATGGTGCGCTGCTCCCTCTCTCCGACTTTCCCCTTCCCCAAATCCACAATCCCTAGCTGCGGCCACCAGCAGCAGGCTCCACTCAGGAGCAAGGAGGGAGAGAGAGCCATGTCGGCCCGCCACTGGCTCCCGAAAGCTGTCGACCTCCACCATCGTCGCCGACAATGCAGCCGGGTACCACGATTTCAAGATCGACGGCTACTCCCGCATCAAAAACCTCCCCAAGGGAGAAGCCCTTTCATCGTAAGCGGTCATCGCTGGCGCATTGCGTTCTTCCCCAACGGTCAGGCCGACGACGCGAAGACGGTCATCATCGGCGGCGAGCGGTTTCAGGTCAGGAGGGACCCCAACGTTTCCGTCTACCTCGTGCTGGACGAGCTCGTCACCAAGCCGGTGATAGCCCGGTACGAGTTTGCTTTCATGGTGCAGAAGCGAGCCTCCTTCTTCCGCAAGAGGATAGAGAAGATGACCATGGGCAGCTCTCCTAAGGTAATGAGGTTCGAGAGCGGTAGTTCTTTTGGGTTTCCAGATTTTGCGGCAAAGAGTACCTTGAAGTCGCGGTCTCGTGCTATCAAGAACGATTCTCTCACGATCCGAATGCGATGTGGTCGGACGAGCTACGCCCGACAGCAGAGACGGCCATTCCAACTACCTTCGTGCCCCCGTCTGACCTCATCCGGCACCTTGGTGACCTGCTCCAGACCGAGAAGGGCGCCGACGTGGTGTTCGAGGTGGGTCGCGAGACGTTCCCCGCGCACCAGTGCGTGCTCGCGGCCCGGTCTCCTGTCTACAGTGCAGAGTTCTTTGGCAAAATGCAGGAGGGCACCACCGCCACAACCACAGGCGGTGTCGTCCGTGTTGAAGATATGGTGGCGCCGGTTTTCAGGGCGTTGCTCTGCTTCCTGTACACAGACTCGTTGCCAGAGACCACAAAGGAAGACGAAGTCGCCATGTACCAGCACCTTCTGGTTGCGGCGGACAGGTACGACATGCAGAGGCTGAAGCTGATCTGTGAGGATAAGCTGTGCAACTTCATTGATGTTCCCAAGGTGGCGACCGTCTTGACGCTGGCCGAACAGCACCATTGCCATGTTCTGAAGAAGCTGTGCCTCAATTTCCTTAGCGCTCCGGCAAATCTGAAGGCAGTCATGGCCACTGACGGCTTCAAGCATCTAAGCGCGAGCTGTCCCTCCATCAAGAAGGATCTGGATGCAATGCTTGCATCTTAAACAGCAGCAGTGTTCGGTGTTTTTGGTGTTGGCTGCTCCTGGTACTGGGTTGTGTATACTTATCAAGTTATCATCGTTTAGTTATGTTATGTTTAGCAATAGTATTTGCTATAACAACCTTATCATCTGGTAGTTTCTACGTAGATGACTGCATCAATCCTAAGAACATGCCCTAGTAATATCTTCTTACATCAGTTATGTAGGCTAATGCACTTATACGGCATCGCCAGCTTGATGTAATGATCGACTTTATTACTACCTCCGTTTTTTAATTTTGTTGACACTTTCTAGTACAAATTTGTACTAAAAAGTGACAACAATAAAAAACGGAGGTAGTATTAGGTAACTACTATGTTGATGAATTAATCGTCGTTCGTTGATCATGTCTGGTTGTGTTGTGTCCTTTCCTTTCGTTGAAAAATTGAACTAGTTAGCTCAGCCTGCTAGTTGCCAGAATACCACCTTGCATTGATCGAGTGATGTTCAGTGTTCTAGAAATAGCCACCGTTGGTTTGGTACTTTGTTTTCAGCTTCTATTTTCAGATTATGTTTTGGTATTTTAGACATATTTCACAGAAGGAAACTCATCCTAGGGATTTGCTCCATACTAAACTAGCTACAGTTCACCTTTTTCTATCAGTCAATTATCTGAAATCTAAAGCTGTTCAGGAATGACTTGTTGATCTACAGCCTTGGTTATTTGAATATTCAATGGGCAATGCAATTGATATTCAGTAGTTATATTTTTTTACTAGGAAATGCAAAATGTAGTTCAGTAAATGCAATTATACTACCCAGTATTGCCTCTCTACCTGGTCAACTTATTGCTGTCAGGCAAATGATATATATGTTTGCTTCGTTGCATCTAGTTTGCTACTATACCAGCAACTCCAAGGTCTTGATTTCCTCCCTAATATGCTGGAGGCTGGAGTCTATGAAACTTGCATGTTCCACTTTATCAAGGTAGGACACACCATTAGTGAGATACTGTTACAGTGACTGATCTGTTTGGTGTACCTGAATCCCGGATGCATATCAGTTGGGAAAGAACTTGAAGGATTTGTGTATTTTCTGAAAGCACCTAGTAATAAGTTGGCGAAAGATCCTGATATTGTTAGCGAAGAAGGTAACCGATTCAAGTACAGTTACTGTATTCTGAATGCTCTTATTTGGAGGACTGATTACATGCAGATTACCTTTCTGGCTCAGTTTAATTACTATGGGCCTGTCCGAGTCAACAGGTTCGGTCAGTTCCAGCATTGGACGCAAGACATGTTTTCTAGGTAGTACAGACGGCCTGAACTGTTTCCATGGGAAACACTGATTTAGACCCCTCCGTTATTTTTGCTTGTTTGTTTTTATGTAAGATCCTGTATTCCTTTGAAAAGGTCTTTACTGTTTCAACATATTCCGCCCCCTAGGTTTCTCGATCAATTTCATGCAAGACCAACTTAAGTGCCCGGAACTGGAGGCAAGCTCTGTAAATCACTATTCTGTTTAGTACCGTTCTAGGCTTTTCTTTTCCTCTTTCCCATTGTACAAGGTAATTTTTGTCTGTTCTTGGAAAGTCTGTAATAGGTTTCCTCCTCCGTATATCTATTCTGGTCAAAACAGAAACAAAAAAGGAGAAAACAATCCACTCTAGCAACACTGAAAAACAACTCAGTTCGCCCATAAACCAATACTTCACAAGTTTGGCATAATTCATTATCTTATAAAGAAACCCGCACTGGAGATAACGCTTTACCCTTTTTTTTTTTTTCCTTTTCTTGAGATAACAATACTCGCATTATGGGTCATTATCTAATGCATAAAGCGTATAAAGAGTGTAAATTGAGATAGTAGTAATCAGCTGTACTTAGTCATAATCATTGACTTGCAATTGTAAAATTGTACAAACATAGTAATATCAGAATGCTTGTCATGCCATTCTTCACCGACCGTCCCACAAATGGAGAGTTTCAACAGTTGACAATAGCGATCAAGTAAGAACGAGAAAGCTGGCAGGGCCCCATGAAGATGCAATTGTAAGTGAAACACATCTAGCATAGTAGTCTCATACAACGAATGTTTGCCAGCAAGATACAGATTGGATGAACTAGACAGAAACAGCTAAACAGAGGGAGCTAATTGAACTAATTTGGCACTTGCCTATGAAATACTCGTAGACATCAACTGGACATAACGGATTGAGCTTGGAAGTAACAGAGGGATTAACTAGGGGCAAAAAGTGGTACACAGATGCACAATTACTTACCAAAACAGAGGCAGAGCTTCGCATCTCCTAAAGAATCCCATACACACGACATAACATCAGGTGTGGGGCAGCAGCATGACAAGCAGCTCCTTCATAATAGAGGGGCAGCTTCTGCTGAGATGATCAAAGCCGTCGATGTCCATGACCGCCTTCAGATTTTCCGGAGAGCTGAGGAAACCGAAGCATGCCTTCTTCAGCCCGTGGCAGCGGTGCTGCTCAGCCAGCGTCAGTAATGCGGCCACTGTGCGCACATCGATATGCCTGGACAATTTCTCCTCACAAATCAACTTTAGCCTCTCTAGGTTGTACCTGTCGGCGGCAACGAGGAGGTGCTGGCACATGACATCTTCCTCCTCTGTTTCCTCCTCTTCTTCCTGGTCGCCTTTCATGGTGGGCTTCGGCAGAGAGTCGGTGTACGCGAAGTGGAGCAGAGCCTTGAACGCCCGAGCCTCCATGTCGTCTACGCGGACGACGCCTTCAACGCTCTCCTTCATTGTGCCTAACAGCTCTGCACTGAACACCGGCGATCGGGCTGCGAGCACGCAACGGTGCGCCCTGAAAGTCTCGCCGCCGACCTCGAACGCGACGTCGGTGCCCTTCTTGGTCAGGAGGAGGTCACCAAGATGCTGGTGCAGGTCGGACGGCGGCACGGGCGAGACCGATGAAGCAGCAGACGATGCGGCGACCTCGGCCTCGTCGACGTCCTCACCACGGAAGCCATTGACGACGATGACGTCGCATCGGACGGCGAAGGAGTCGTCCTTGAGGTGCTCCGACGATGACTCCTCCAACTTTGTCCTCTGGATGAACTTATGCTGCCCCCAACCCCAACGACCTGGCTTGTGTTCGAAGACGGTCACGTTTTTAGATGTCAGAGGTTTCTTCGGAGCTTCTTTGGAGGAGACGAGACGGAGTTGGAACTGCACCTTCACCTTCACCTCCTTGTTGCTGCTGGGAGTTTCCGCGAGACAGAGAAAAACAGAGATGTAATCTGCGACCTCCGGCACGTTGCCGTTCGGGTAGTAGCGGAGGTACCAGCGGTGCCCGCCGACGGTGAAAGGGCGCGACTTGATGTACTTTCCGGTGGGGGTAACCTGCTTGGTCAGGGAGTACCTGTCGATCCTCAGAACGTGGTACCCGCTCGCCGTGTCGGCGACGATAGCGGATGCGGAACGCGACGACGGCCCTGATGAGACGCTGGCGGCGGATGGCATTGGAGCTCTGGGTGATCTAGACTCCTTACGCGTGTTCGGGATGTGGCCGTGGGGAGCAATCTTCTCTGTTGCTGTCGCAGTAGGGTTTAGCTTGCAAGAACCGCCGCGCGTAGAACGAGGAAGACCAGAAGAAGAAGACGGGGAAAGCAGCCCTTGCGGAGTCACGCACGATTACTTCTCCCTTCCTGCGTTTATCAGCCCTCAGCGCCTGATGGGCCGTCAGGATTGCCGGATTGGGGGCCTGTTCTCTTGCTTTTTCACTGCCTTCTATATGATAGTCAGCCAACGTGTAAATCAGCCCAATTGTCCATTAACTTGAGCAACCCGGTCCAATTATCCATACAACGATTGTCAACATTTTAAAATTTAGAGTCAACAATCCTTTTATAGTCCTTATTAAAAGTCCGGTAGGCTAAATAACATTCAACATTCTTGTAAATCTATTTCATAAATTTTAAAATAGGTACATGTTCAACTAAATAGCGCAGATGACATTATATCAAGGACCAAAAACGAGGCGGCGGCAGGTGCAAAATGTCTGGCGGCAGCTACGGTTGTTCAAGTCTTTCGAGTAGTCCTTCCTTTTTTGATTCCAAAGTTAATCTAACCCATGCTCCTAGGTTGACATGTCCAAGGTGGCGACCATCCTGACGGCCAATCATCACCACTACCATGTTCTCAAGAAGTTGTGCCTCGATTTCCTTTGCACCCTGGCGAATCTGAAGGCGGTCATGGCCACTGACGACTGTTAAACAAACGAATGTATTTAGTTAGGATTGTAGCGTGCCCAACAATATAGGATGAGTTGTGATTTAGTTTGTTAAGGTTAGCCGTCATCTTATCTGTAAATTAGATCCTAACTGATGTAAACTAATATTATCTGTAATTGATGTATAAATAGAAGAGCCCTGAGAGAGGCTCGGTATTCTGCCATATAAAGTTTACATGGTATCAGAGGCTAAACCATCCACCTTCCGCAGCCATGTCTACCAACTCTAGCGCCTCGAGTTCCTCGGCTTCGTTCAGCCGCGACCCTACCTTGAAGCTGACTCGGGAGAATTTCCTCGCGTGGAGGGCGCAATTGATGCCTCACTTGCGCAGGGATAAGCTTGTGGGGAACCTCGATGGATCTGTCAAGGAGCCAGCCAAGACCATCGTTCAAGGCACAAGTGACGCTGCGCGCACCGTGACCAATCTGGAGTACACCACCTGGTATGATAAAGACCAGGTGGTCCTCGGCGTCCCGCTCTCCTCCATGACTGAGAAGGTCCTGAATCAGATGGTGACATGTGACACCGCCGCTGAGGTGTGGACTATTTTGATGTCCACGTTTGGGTGTCACTCGTAGGCTAAAGCCATGCAGCTACGCATCCAACTTGCCGGCCTTCAGAAGAAAGGCATGTCTATGACTGACTACTACGAGAAGGTCAAAGCCATCACAAACACTCTCGCGGCTGTTGGCGAGCCCTTGAAGGAGCAAGAGGGGATCGCCTACATCCTCACTGGACTTGGGCGTGACTATGACTCCCTGGTCACCTCGGTCATGACAAGGGAGAATCCAATGAATCTGAGCGATCTATACTCGCATCTACTCATCTACGAGCTACGCCACGAACACAACAATGCCATCATGCGGATGAACGCTGCTCTCTGCAAACCAGGCCAATCGGATTAGTGGACAGGGAGGGCGTGGAGAGGTCACGGCCGTGGCTTAGGTCTTGGTCGTGGCCGTGGAGGGCGCAACCAGGGAGGCTCTTCGTCAGGCACTAAGACCGTTTGTCAAGTGTGTGAAAAACCAGGTCATGATGCTCTTTGTTGTTGGTATAGATTCGATGAATCTTATAAGGCTGAAGATCGTCGCAACGCGAATGCGCCACCACTGGATACAACGTTGACATGAACTGGTACGCTGACAGTGGGGCAATTGATCACATCACCAGTGTCTAGATCGGCTCACCGTGCGGGAGTGCTAAAAGGGAACAGATCAAGTCCAGGTCGCCAATGTCACAAGTTTGCACATCTCACATATTGGTCAATCTGTTCTTACTGGTTACTCTCGCCCATTAAAACTGAAAAACATTCTGCGTGTTCCACACGTTACTCAAAAACATCTCTTGTCCATTCATAGATTTACGTCTGATAATCATTGTTTCTTTGAACTACATCCTGACTTCTTCTCCATTAAGGACCGAACCACGAGGGAAACACTTCTTGAAGGGCCAAGCCGGGGCGGGCTCTATCCTTTAAATTCAGCTTGGCGTCCATGCACCCAGTCTTCTGTGTTCTTGGCCCCAACTAGAGCTCAGTGGAGCGATGGCACCAGCGCCTTGGTCATCCCTCGTCGTCAGTTGTCCGTAGTGTCCTTAGGTCGAGCAATCTTGCTCTAGATATGAATAAAGAAGAGTTAGTTTGTAATGCCTGTCAACAGGCAAAGATACAACAATTTCCTTTTCAGTCATCTGTTAGAGAGTCCACTTTTCCCTTAGAACTTGTGCATTCTGATGTTTGGGGACCTGCTGTCCGATCAGTAGGTGGTTATCAATATTATGTCAGCTTCATTGATGATTTTAGCCGATACACATGGATTTTTCTCATGAAAAATAAGTCTGATGTTGAACATATGTTTTGAATCTTCCAAAAACAAGCTGAACACATGCTAAACATAAAAATTTGCTCAGTTCAGACTGACTGGGGGGGTGATAAAACTGGAGTGCCCGATCTTTCGGTGAGTGAAGATAACTTGATTTGGTGGAAGTAGACCCTCACGATCCGACTACGACGAGCAAGCCCGAGGCGCCAACGCAATCGCTGAACCAACTCCCGATGGTTACCAACCTTGCTGGTGCAAGATCAGCCTGATCACGAAGATCGTTTCCTGCACGCAATCGAAGAACGAGCAAGAAAGAGATGCAAGCAATCTGATGTATTACTTGAAGGTGGAGTTCTGAATACGCGTGGCAGCGCTGTAATGCGTGCGACGGCTGTAGCTAAAGCTAACAATTAAACAAAACTCGAGTCTAAACAGCGGCGGCTGTGTGGAATATAAAGTAGGGACGTCCTAGGGTTGAAGGCGGCCAGGGGTTGGACGCCCACAACTTGGGCTTAAGGCCCAACACGTTACATGGCCGAATTGGCCCAAACAGGTGACGCAGCACCTTGCTGTGGTCACACAGAATGATCCACAGACCTTCTGGAGCTGGGACTAGAACCAAAACGATGGCGTCGTCGTCCCCTTTCCAACGAGTCAAAGATCTCCCCGTTTCGATGTCGTATGAGGGAGTTATGATCGAAACATCGACGACGTGTCTGCTGAATCCGAGGGCGACGTGGCAGTTGAGTTGGAGATGAGTTGCAACTTGGAGAAGGCCATGGCGTCGGTGTGTTCGTTTCTTAGCAGCATGACGAAGTTCAGCTCTCGTGCACGGGCTCGAGTGATTGGCCCTTGATATGGAGGCGCCACTGGAGTTGCGTCCGACTCGGTCACAGCTTGAGGGAGCGCAGGCGCAGGTGCTGCTGTTTGAGAGTCGATGTCCTCATCATCCTCTCCTTCTTGAGCTGAAGTCGTCCTCGACGGCAGTTCCTCATCCTCGCCCGCATACGGTTTCAAATCTGCAACATTAAAACTAGTGGAAACACCAAACTCCGCGGGTAGGTCAAGAACATAAGCATTATCATTGATTTTAGTTAACACTTTAAATGGACCAACAGCACAAGACATTAATTTAGAGCGGCGCAAAGCAGGAAACCTATCCTTACGCAAGTGTAACCAAACCATATCACCGGGTTCAAAAGTAACATGTTTGCGCCCTTTACTACCAGCAACCTGATATTTAGCATTAGCAGCAGCAATGTTTTGTTGTGTTTGCTCATGTAAATGCGTCATGTGATCAACATGTGCAACGGCATCTACATGTGGCTCATCCTCAGCATCAACGGAAAACAAATCAATGGGCGCCCGATGTATGTAACCATAAACAACCTCAAAAGGACACATCTTAGTGGAAGCATGTGTAGCACGGTTATAAGCAAATTCAACATGAGGTAAACAATCTTCCCAAAGCCTCAAATTTTTATCCAAAATAGCCTGAAGCATGGTAGACAAAGTGCGATTCACGACCTCAGTTTGCCCATCAGTTTGAGGATGATAAGTGGTGCTAAAAAGTAACTTAGTGCCTAATTTATTCCAAAGACAACGCCAAAAATGACTAAGAAACTTAGCATCACGATCAGAGACAATTGTTTTTTTAGGAATTCCATGCAAACGAACAATCTCTCTAAAGAATAAATCAGCAATCATGGATGCATCATCAGTTTTATGACAAGGTATAAAATGAGCCATTTTAGAGAATCTATCAACAACGACAAATATGCTGTCCCTCCCCTTCTTAGTGCGAGGCAATCCCAAAACAAAATCCATCAAAATATCATGCCAAGGAGCAGAAGGAACAGGGAGAGGCAGATACAATCCATGGTTACCTAAACGAGACTTAGCTTTCTGGCACGTAGTGCAACGTGCAACAAGGCGCTCCACATCACGCCGCATCCGGGGCCAAAAGAAGTGTTCGTTCAGCACCTCTTGTGTCTTGAAAACACCGAAGTGACCCATGAGGCCGCCTCCATGAGCTTCCTGCAGCAACAAAAAACGAACCGAACCAGCTGGAATGCACAGCTTGTTAGCACGAAACAGGAATCCATCCTGTATATGAAACTTGCCCCATGGTTTGCCATCCTTACAATGTGAAATAATATCATGAAAATCAGCATCATCCACATATTGATCTTTCAATGTTTGCAAACCAAAGATTTTAAAATCTAATTGGGACAGCATGGTATAGCGACGAGACAAAGCATCAGCAATGACATTTTCCTTCCCGTTCTTGTGTTTAATGATGTAGGGAAAGGACTCAATAAATTCTACCCATTTAGCATGTCTATGGTTCAGATTAATTTGGGTACGAATGTGTTTCAAAGCCTCATGATCAGAATGAATAATAAATTCGCGAGGCCACAAGTAATGCTGCCATGTTTGCAAAGTGCGCACTAAAGCATATAACTCCTTATCATAAGTTGAATAGTTCAGGGCAGCACCGCTCAATTTCTCACTAAAGTAAGCAACGGTTTACGGTCTTGAAGCAAAACAGCACCTAAACCTATGCCACTAGCATCACATTCTAATTCAAACACTTTATTGAAATCAGGCAATTGTAAAAGAGGAGCATGAGTTAACCTGTCCTTCAAAGTGTTGAATGCATCTTCCTGTGGTGCGCCCCAAGCAAAGGAAACTCCTTTCTTTGTGAGCTCATGCAATGGGGCAGCAATGGAGCTGAAATCACGCACGAACCTTCGGTAGAACCCGGCGAGGCCAAGGAAACTCCGAATCTGCGTGATCGTCGTCGGTGTAGGCCAGCCCTGAATGGCGTCCACCTTGCTGCTATCCACCTCAATTCCCTGTGAAGTAACAACATAACCAAGAAAAGAGACGCGTTGCGTGCAAAAGGTGCATTTTTCCAAGTTACCGAACAAGCGAGCAGCACGCAAAGCATCAAAAACAGCACGCATATGTTCCAAATGTTCATCCATAGACTTGCTGTAAATAAGAATATCATTAAAGTAAACAACAACAAACAGTCCTATGAATGGCCTAAGAACTTCATTCATTAAGCGCATGAAAGTGCTGGGAGCATTAGACAAACCAAACGGCATAACCAACCATTCATATAAGCCAAATTTGGTTTTGAAAGCTGTTTTCCATTCATCTCCTAATTTCATCCTAATCTGATGGTACCCACTGCGCAGATCAACCTTAGAAAAGGTAGTGGCACCACTAAGCTCATCAAGCATATCATCAAGGCGTGGTATAGGATATCGATAACGAATTGTGATGTTATTGATAGCACGACAATCTACACACATACGCCAGGAGCCATCTTTCTTAGGGACAAGCAAAACAGGAACCGAGCAAGGACTGAGAGACTCACGAATGTAGTCCTTATCAAGCAGCGCTTGTACCTGGCACTGGATATCCTTCGTCTCATCGGGATTAGTGCGGTACGGGGCGCGGTTTGGAAGCTGGGCGCCGGGAATGAGATCGATCTGATGTTCAATACCACGGATAGGAGGAAGACCCTGTGGCAAGTCCTTGGGAAAGACATCGGCATACTCCTGCAAAAGGTTAGCAACAACAGGGGGAATATCCAAGAATGGTGCCTCATCAAGCGAAACAAGCATGCGGGAGCAAACAAGTGCATAGCAAGGCAGATTATCATCAAGCAGCTCAGCAAAATCAGCACGTGTAGCAAGCAAAACAGGGGTATGCAACTTGATTTCAGATTTAGCAGGAGCAAGTGGAGGTGATGTGTGAGACTTTGCTGTCTTGGCCGCCCGAGCCATGTCATCTTTCAGAATTTGTTCCGGAGTCATGGGATGAAGGATTATTTTCTGACCCTTAAACATGAGTGAATAATGATTGGAACGATCATGATGTACACTATCTGTATCATATTGCCAAGGGCGACCAAGCAATAAAAAGCATGCTTCCATAGGAACAACGTCACAATCAGCATAATCAGAATAGGCGCCCAGAGAAAAGGGAATACGTAACGAGCGCGTTACCTTTATTTTTCCACCATCATTGAGCCATTGGATGTGGTACGGGTGTGGATGTTGGCGAGTGGGTAAAGATAATTGCTCGACCAGCGCCGTACTCGCCAAATTGTTGCAGCTGCCACTGTCGATGATGATCCGGATCGCCCGTTCCTGTACGACGCCCTTAGTGTGGAAAATCGTGTGTCGCTGATTGTGCTCGGCCGTGGCAACCTGTGTACTGAGGACACGCTGCACAACAAGACTCTCATACCTATCGGCGGCGCTGGAATCAACGTGAACCTCCGTATGATCTGCATGGTCAGTGGAAAGCATAGCATGTCTAGTCTCCTCAGTATCACTAGCTGAAGAGTACTCACCATTGTCACGGATCAGCAATGTACGCTTGTTGGGGCAGTCCCGAATCACATGACCGTAACCTTTGCAACGATGGCACTGAATGTCCCGAGTGCGCCCTGTGGAAGGAAAAGCACCGTGGGCCGGAGGTGCTGCCGGCTTGGCCGGCTGCTCGCGTGGTGATGCGCTTGAAGTGGACGGCGCACGCTCGCGCGGCGTGGAGGACGACGTGGAGGACGTCGGGCGGGGGGCTGGGGCGGAAGCTTGGCCGCGTCCTGCAAAAGAGTTAGCGCGTGTCGACGATCGCCGTCCCTGCACTTCACGTTCAGCTTTGCAAGCAAATTCAAACAAAGTGGTCATATCATCATATTCCTTATAATCAAGGATGTCCTGAATTTCACGATTCAAACCACCCCTAAAACATGCCATAGCAGCGTCCTCCTGCTCAACTAAACCACAACGAATCATGCCCTTTTGTAATGCTTGGTAGTATTCCTCAACAGTTTGGGAACCTTGTTGAAATCGTTGCATTTGGTTGAGCAAGTCACGGGCATAATTAGAAGGAACAAATCTGTGACGCATGGCAGTTTTTAGTTGATCCCAAGTGGTGGGAGTGTTATCAGGAAACTTTTGTTTATATTCACGCCACCAAATTAAAGCAAAATCAGTAAATTCACTAATAGCAGCCTTAACTTGTAGATGAGCACGAATATCATGGCATGAAAATTTCTGTTCGACCTCTAATTCTCAATCAAGATAAGCAGCAGGATCATATTTGCCATTAAAGGGTGGAATGCGAAATTTGATCTTAGCAAAGGAATCAGGAGGTGGGACACGTACCCTGCGTGCACGACCGCGGCGACCACCATCATCCAGTTCCGTATCACCGCCATAGTCGCGCGCCTGCTGCAACTCTGTTAGCTGCGTGGTCAAGGTCTCAAGACGAGTCATGATCGTCTCGAGCGTGGCGTGGGCGGCTGTTTGAGCGAGGTCGATCTGGTCGAAACGCTCGGTCGATGAAGCAACCGTGGAATCCAGCCGTTCATGCAGCGTCTTGATGTCGCCGGCAAGGCCTTCGACGTGCGCGTGCACGTCCTGCCGTGTAGTGTCCGTCTTGGCGTCGTCTCCTGCCATTGTTAGTGCAAACACGAAACAACAATGGAGAGGACACTACGATAGTAGGTGTATGGTGGGGGGAAATCGCTCAAAACAACGCTGTTATCAAATTCTTACCCGTTCTTACCAAGCACACAGGGGTGAGCTGCAACCAACAGGTAGAACCGGTGAAAGATTGGAGGAGCGATTGCCTAGAGAACAAAACCTGCTCGTAGTAGAAATATGTGTAGTTCTGGGCAGGCTGCACTCAAGACAAGGATTAGCACGATCAAACAATAATTGCCAAAGTTGAATAATAGTGCTAAACACATATGGACGCTGCTGGAAACAAGTGCGCGAACGAGCTAGGGTTGGGTGTACGGGAAGGTACGAAGGAAACAACCCGCGGCTGAGCGCCCAAAACTGATTATATGAACAAGGAAAAGCAAATGAACAAGTCACCACATGCACTTTTTCCGGAGATGGTAGGGGTAAAAAGGTAATTAAAAGATACTCTCTGTCTCTCTCTCTAGAGTAAGGTCGAATATATCACGGAGCCGATGCTGCAGAACACGGACAGACTCACGAGTCCAACGAGGACACACGGCGAACCAGGTCGGTTGGGATTTTCCCAGCAAAACCGATCACGAGCAACAAACGTCTCCTGTTCGGGTTGTTTTTTTTTTTGGCACACTTGCGTGTTCTTTTTCTCTCTTTTTCCTTTTTTTTTCTTTTTTTTTTTTTGATTGGACTGTCACGAAAACAAAACAGAGACGGAGATGAGTGGAATTCGGCGGCGTGACTGGCCGGGATTTGGGTTCTGCCGCGGCGCTGAGATAGCAGATCGCAACCGAGTAGGACTCCGGCGCGGCGCTGAGATAGCAGAGCGCAACCGAGTAGGACTCGTGCGCGGCGCTGAGATAGCAGATCGCAACCGAGTAGGACTCGTGCGCGGCGCTGAGATAGCAGATCGCAACCGAGTAGGACTCGTGCGCGGCACTGAGATAGCAGAGCGCAACCGAGTAGGACTCATGCGCTGCGCGGAGGGAACAGATCTAGGCGCGTACGGCAGGGGAGCAGTGTTAGGGTTTGTGGCGGCTAGAACAGATGGATAAAAACACAAGTAATCTAGTAACAACGAAACACGCAAGCACACAAATTCAACAATGCAAATTACTGATCGAAAGTGCAAGGCGCAAGGGGGTGCTGGGATAACAGATCTAACCTAAAAATTTTTTGTTTTTGGTTTTTTTGTGGACTATAGGATGAATGAAAAACACACGAAAAACTCACCGAGAAACACTGGAATCTGATACCACTTGATAGAACTGGAGTGCCCGATCTTTCGGTGAGTGAAGATAACTTGATTTGGTGGAAGTAGACCCTCACGATCCGACTACGACGAGCAAGCCCGAGGCGCCAATGCAATCGCTGAACCAACTCCCGATGGTTACCAACCTTGCTGGTGCAAGATCAGCCTGATCACGAAGATCGTTTCCTGCGCGCAATCGAAGAACGAGCAAGAAAGAGATGCAAGCAATCTGATGTATTACTTGAAGGTGGAGTTCTGAATACGCGTGGCAGCGCTGTAATGCGTGCGACGGCTGTAGCTAAAGCTAACAATTAAACAAAACTCGAGTCTAAACAGCGGCGGCTGTGTGGAATATAAAGTAGGGACGTCCTAGGGTTGAAGGCGGCCAGGGGTTGGACGCCCACAACTTGGGCTTAAGGCCCAACACGTTACATGGCCAAATTGGCCCAAACAGGTGACGCAGCACCTTGCTGTGGTCACACAGAATGATCCACGGACCTTCTGGAGCTGGGAACAGAACCAAAACGATGGCGTCGTCGTCCCCTTTCCAACGAGTCAAAGATCTCCCCGTTTCGACGTCGTATGAGGGAGTTATGATCGAAACATCGACGACGTGTCTGCTGAATCCGAGGGCGACGTGGCAGTTGAGTTGGAGATGAGTTGCAACTTGGAGAAGGCCATGGCGTCGGTGTGTTCGTTCCTTAGCAGCATGACGAAGTTCAGCTCTCGTGCACGGGCTCGAGTGATTGGCCCTTGATATGGAGGCGCCACTGGAGTTGCGTCCGACTCGGTCACAGCTTGAGGGAGCGCAGGCGCAGGTGCTGCTGTTTGAGAGTCGATGTCCTCATCAGGGGGGGGGGGGGGCGAATACCAAAAATTAAACCAGTTTTTTTTTCAAGTGTAGGCATCTCTCATCGAGTTTCGTGTCCTCACACCCATCAGCAAAATGGCCTTGCAGAAAGGAAACATAAGCATATAGTGGAAACTGGTCTCGCTCTTCTCTCTCAGTCTAACCTTCCTATGCGTTTTTGGGATGAAGCCTGCTCAACAGCTTGTTATCTGATTAATAGACTCCCTAGTAAAGTCATAGAAAACCTATCACCTATGTATCGGCTGACCAGATTATTCCTTTCTTCACACTTTTAGATGTGCTTGTTGGCCCAACCTTAGACCCTGCAACAATCGCAAACTGTCCTTCCGTTGTGTTCAATGTGTTTTTCTTGGCTACAGTACTCTTCACAAGGGATACAAATGTCTCCATCGAGAAATAGGTCGAGTTTATACATCTAAAGATGTGGTATTTGATGAAAACTTGTTTCCTTTCTCTACTCAATATTCTGCTCCATCTTCCACTGCTCCATCTACCACGAGCCCATCAGACCTGCCAGTAATTGAATCCACACGCCTTTTACAACCAGTACAAACAATTGATCAACATGTGTCTTGTGCAGTATATGTTGCTACTAACGATTTGGTTCCTGTATCTGAGATGTCTGTTGCAGGAAATGATCATTCTGGGACACATGAGCAAGGGGGAGAACAGATTTCTGATAGTATTCAGGACTCTAAAACTGAAACTGACAGTGTGGAAAATACTCAGAATGTGTAGACTCAGCAAATAGCTTTAGAACCTGAGGCGTTGATCCAGCAGATAGCTCCACAACCTAAAGAGTGCTAGCAAGACCAACGACAAGGTTGCAGAACAACATTTGTCGTACCCAAACAGTACATTGATGGAACTGTACGATATCATGGTGCATTTACAATTGAAGTCATTGAACCTTCAGATTACAGAGTGGCCCTAAATGATCCTAAATGGAAACAAGAAATGATGATGAGTCGCTGCTCTTCTCAAAAATCAGACCTGGAAATTAGTCCATGCACAAGATAACCAAAACTTGGTTGATTACAAGTGGGTTTTCAAGGTAAAGCAAAAGGCAGATGGATCAATAGAAAGATATAAAGCTAGACTGGTGGCAAAAGGGTTTCATCAGAGGTATGGTGTTGATTATAGTGACACTTTCAGTCCAGTGGTTAAGCCATCGACAATCAAGCTAGTCCTTTCATCAGCCGTCACAAGAAATTGGGAGCTAAGACAAATAGATATGCAAAATGCATTCCTACATGGCATCCTATCAGAAGATGTCTACATGACTCAACCACCAGGTTATGTTGACAAGAAAAACCCAGAGTTCGTTTGTAAGTTGTAGAAAGCACTATATGGGTTGAAGTAGGCTCCCAGGGCATGGTATTCTAGGCTAAGTGAAAAATTACAGAAGTTGGGGTTTGTTCCTTCTAAAGCTGATACCTCATTATTCATTTTGAATAAAGGGGCTACAATAATTTATATGCTAGTATATGTTGATGATATAATCATAGTGAGTTCAAAGAAGACAGCTACCAATAAACTTCTTAAACAGTTGTCATCTGAATTTGCTATCAAAGATCTGGGTAAACTGAACTACTTCCTTGGAGTAGAAGTTGTAGAAACAACAGATGGAATCTTGCTCACTCAGAAGAAGTATATCTCAGATTTGCTGCATAAGAAAAACATGCTGCATTGCAAAGATGTAGTAACTCCCATGTCAAGTGTTGACAAATTGAGCAAGGAGCAGGGGAAGATACTTGATGAGAAGGGAGTATTCCAGTATAGAAGTACTGTTGGTGCATTACAGTACCTGACCCTAACTAGACCAGACATAGCATTTGCAGTGAATAGGGTGTGTCAATTTCTGCAACAACCAAACGGATGTTCACTGGAGTGCTGTGAAAATAATACTCAAATACATCAAGGCTATTATGCTCAAAGGATTGAAAATTCAGAAATACAAGCCACTGCTGCTTAGTGCATTCTCCGATGCAGACTGGGCCGGCTGCCCTGATGATAGAAGATCAACGAATGGTTTTGTTGTCTATCTAGGTCCTAATCTCATATCATGGAGCTCAAGAAAACAACCTACTGTTTCTCGTTCAAGCACTAAAGCAGAGTACAAGGCTTTGGCAAATGCTATAGCTGAGTTAATTTGGGCTGAGTCAGTTTTGAGAGAACTTGGGATAACTCAGCACCAATCACCATGTTTATGGTGTGATAACATAGGTGCTATTTACTTAACTGCGACTCCAGCGTTTCATGCACGCACCAAGCATATAGAAGTGGATTTTCACTTTGTAAGAGAAAGAGTGGCAGCAAGATTGCTAGATGTCAGATTCGTATCTTCATAAGATCAGATAGCTGATATTTTCACCGAGGCTCTTCCTCAACGAACACATAATCAGTTGTGCTACAACCTCAACCTTTCTAGTGGCTGAGTTTGAGGGGGAGTGTTAAACAATGGAATGTATTCAGTTACGATTGTAGCGTGCCCAACAATATTGTGACACCCTGCAATAACTTAGCTAAATCAAATTATTAAACAAGTTTCGTGGTGCAAAAATAAAAGGCTAGAAAGTTCCATCTATTTAATGGAGTTAGAGGAAATTAAATAATTGACAAGTAATTCACCAAATTTATATGAATTATAAAAGCTTCTTTTTCTTTTAAATGCTAATTTGTTAAATTTGAAATTTAAGTTGAAGAAGAACACGAAAACCTTTCATGTAAAACGGGCGAAAGAAAATTAGTGGGCGAATAAGGTCGAACCCTCGTGACTAACTTAATCGAAATCTTAATTGTCGAGGGAATTAAATAGTTAGGTATTGGGACCTAGGGATAAAGAATTCAAAATTTGTTCAAAGCCATGGTTCAAATTCCGAAGCGACCAAATCGAAAACCTAATTATGTCGGGAAATTTAAATAATGGGCAATGAGCTTAGGGAAGGGCAAGGAATCCAAATTTTAAAACAATAATTCAATTCAAGTTAATCCTCTTCACACTACACACATTTCCATCTTTTTAGTGGAGTTCAGAAAGGAATTGAAATTCAAATTTTCCTTCATTCGGTCTTGAGAAAAAGAAAAATAATCATCATTTCCAAATTTCTAAACTATTTTCCTTCTTCTTCTCTCTTTTCCCCTTTTTCCTTTTCCTATTTTCCCTTTCCCTCCTTTTCTCCCTTCCTTCCTTTCTCTCTCTCTCTGTTTGGCGCCGGCCGGCCGAGTCACACTGTTCCCACGTCGCACCGTCCTTTCCCCGACGTGCCGAGCCGCCCTATCGTCGAGCGCCGAGAGAGCACGGCGGCAAGCTGGGCGACGTGCGCCTTAATTTCCTCCCGCGTGCGCCGCTGCCTCGCCCGTCCGGCCAACTGCCCCGCACTGGAAAACCGCCGACCGTCATCACTATCGCCCGTGCGTGCGCGTAAAGTCCCTCCCGAGCACCCCATTTCCTTTCTTCCTCTTCTTTCTGGCTCATTTCTTCCTCCCCGACCACCGAGCTTCCGGAACGCCGCCGGCGCCGTGGTCATCACCGGTCCACCACCGCCGGCCCTACTCCGGTAAGCCCCGCCGCCCCATCGTGCTCCGGTCCGCTCCCCAACCCGTGCTAAAGCCGCCAGACACGGTGAAGGTCGCCGCCAACGTCTTCTCCGTCGAGAGCCGCCGCCGGGCACCGTCGGGTGCCGCCCGGGTGCCGCTCTCCCCTGTTTAGCGTCACTGACAAGCGGGCCCGGCCACTTCTCTATTTATTCAATTTCTAGGAAAATCAACAGAACTTTTAAAATTCATAAAAAAGAATATTGCTCAGAAATTGCAAACCAAAATTTTTTAGAAACCCCATGAAAAGTACTAAATTTCTGTTAAAGCATTTTATTTTGAAAACAGCCAAAAATTTGCAGAAATAATTAGAATACTCTTGTCTGTTTTTGAATTTTAATTTAAATTCTAGAGCAGTGCTAGGGATAATATTTGATATACAAGTACATCATGACAATATACACCTTCTGGAAGTTTATGAGGATTTTAGGACCACAAAGTTGCATATAAAACTTTAACAAAACTCCAATCTGCCTAGTTAAAGTATCATTTTCTAAAATACATTGTAAAAGTCGTCCAAAAGGTTAGACCCAAAAGCAAAGTTTTAGAATTGGTGCTCATAAGTGACTAAATAAAATTTCATAATTTTACTCTAAGGTGTACCATTTATTTCTGATTTTATAAAATTTAATAACAGAAACTTTGATGAATTTTTATAAAATCTGGAAAATTCATCTAGGCCTCCACCAAAGATCAAAATGCATATATCAGAGAGTGCTATCAACTAAAAATGATCTTGAGGTATAATTAAAAGTTTAATTTTTAATCCTAGGTTAATAGTCGTAGTTATTAAATAATTAATACTCCAAGAAAAGTGTCGATCTAACCCTAACCAAAGTGAAATCCTTAATTTGAGAACATGCCAATTAAGAATCATTTCCTGGAAAGAAAATGAGAAGTTTCATTTGAACCACAATCATAGAATCAAAACTTAATAAGAACGACGAAATCGAGGAAATTAGGGTTAACCCTAATTCCTAAACGTCGAAAACCTGGTTAATCTTTAATAAAGGAATTGTGACTCTTTTCATTAAACTTATCACAATCATTCTGCATCATGTAATGAAGTAACCCCCCTTTATTTTATCAAGTCTTGGTCATCGCCGTCTCACAAACTGCATTTTCATCATATAGGAACCGACCCGAAATTTCTGACAGAGAACGAGAATCCGGAGGAGGCACCCGCAGGAACTAAATTCTCTCTTGAGTGCGCTGACTTTTCTGCAGACCAAGGCAAGCCCCGGTGCACACCTATGTTTTATAAATTTTATGTTTAACACTATGTGTGTAGGAGTTGCTTGTGCATTAAGTTTCGAGGAATTTGCCGTGAAAACCTAGATGCATGACTTAGTAGGTTTTACCATGGGATATCCTTATTAGAGCCATCACGATAGAATGCTAAGCTTTAAGGATAGGAAACGGTAGGATATGAGTAGTAAGGAGACTACTCATGTTTGCTCAAAGAACAATTTCAAGGAATGGGAGTTAACGATTGAATAAAACTTGAAACTTTATCGAGTGCGGTTGCATTGGTCAAGTTTGAGTTGTGTACCGAGTGCATACCGGTAAATAGGACCAGGAAACTGACGTAGCTCATTGTACTTTGTTGGACAATTGACCATATCTCTTTCCGGGTGAATGGACTGTCAGGGTGGATGAATTCGCATTTTGTTTTCTTAGGCTCGTGCTAGTGGGAAAGGCTTGGGGCCGTACAGGGATGCAGGGCATCGCCTGGAGGACCATGTCTTTGGCGAGATGGATGTTGGGCCAACTCTGTCACGATGTTGCGAAAGGTGGCCAGGTGTGACTCATTCGAGTGTGCACGTGTCGTGCCATTCGGGTTTCTCCTGCAGGATATAAATCAATTATAATTACCGTTCTCATGGTTAAGAGTACCACTTGCTCCTTTCTGCCGCAGAGATATGTATTAAGTAGCAATGTGATGAAAGTGGCTATTATCCCTGACTTGTCATGTTGAATTCTTGTTTGTTTAGTATAGTAGCACACTTAGTATGTAAATAGCGAACCCTGTTAACTTGGCTAAAATGAAAAAGATAATTAGCGCTGTTTTCGCAATACCAGGTCAACTTCCACCAATACTCCCTGCATTCTAGGAGTCGGTCATTAGATGGTCATGTTGACGGGTAAGTCTTGCTGAGTATTAGTTACTCACGGTTTGTGGATTAATTTTTTGCAGGTGATGCTTCTAACTTTGGTTCGTTTCGTTGTGGTGGTTGGGAAGGAAAAACACCCTCGGAGTGGACCTTCGAGTGGGTTCCCGCTTCTCCGACCTTTGAAAAGATTAAGCACCCGCGGACTGGCATGTTTAATTGTATCGTCGAGTTGTAATTATTAGCTTCCGCTGTCAACCGCTTGTTTTTGAACTACGTCTTCCGCACTTTTAACTTTGAACCAACTATGTAACTCCAGACTTAATGTACCTTCTCAATCTTTTGCGTGTCCTCGTTAATCATTGTACTGTATGACCACTTGCTTCGTCAAGTGACACCCCAAAATGATCCTGGATGAGCAACCGTATGATTTTATGGGATGGGGTTGCGACAAATATAGGATGAGTTGTGATTTAGTTTGTTGAGGTTAGCTGTCATCTTATCTGTAATTAGATCCTAACTGATGTAAACCAACGTTATCTGTAATTTATGTAAATAGAAGAGCCCTGAGAGAGGCTCGGTATCCTGCCATATAAAGTTTACAACGGCTTCAAGCATTTGAGTGCCAGCTGTCCCTCCATTAAGAAGGATCTGGATGCCATGCTTGCATCTTAGGCATTGGTGTTTGTTGGTGTTTTAGCGTTGACAGCTCCTTGTCCTGGGTATGTGCCACTATATCATCGTTTACTTATATAGTGTTTGATTATGTTTGGTACTTGTATAGTGTTTTATAAGCCATTAGGTTAGTTGACTGAATTTTAATTCATGCGATGTCTCTGTTTGTTTGCTTTCCATGCATTGAGATGTTGAACTAGTCTGCTCTGCTTCGTGATTGAAATGATACCACTTTGATTGAGTGATATTTGGTATTCTAGCAATGGGTTGCATACCAGTGCTTGTCCACGTTCTAGACATGCATTAATGAAGCAAGCTCATACTAGGATTGCTGCATATTAAAACTAGTAACATACAGTCCATCTCACTTCTGTTAGCCCGTTCTCTGTTGTATCTTCGAAACACTAATCAACTGTTTAGCCATTTATTTATATAATGGAACTAAGGTCCCAGCCTCTACTATTTAGAATAGTACGTGGCTTACAAAACACGCGTCCGACAGCCATAAGGCATAAAGTTCTCGTAAAGAGAAAACATAACACCAAGAAACACAATCAGTGACATTGAGAGAAAGAACTAAGTACTAGTCCTCAATTCTATTCCGAAACTTCCACCCATACTTCGCGAAGACTTCCATGATTACTGTCTCTAGCAGTCTGCAAACATCCTTAAACTTTTGTCTTTCCTCCTCCTTATGTAGGCCCGACCATAGCCGAATCCAGTATGTCGCTCTGAAGATTACCTATAAATAAGTATCAGTTCTCGCATTGTTAAATACCACATCATTTTTATTCAATCATATTGCCCAACATAGAGCTGTAGCATCTAATAAAATTAGACTTTAAGCTTAGAGCGAAGGCATGAAGCCAAGAGCCAAACAAATTTTCAATGCTAGTAAGAGGTCGAATTCCAAACATAATGAATACGGTATTCCAAACAAAATGTGAAAAATGACAATCGAAGAAAAGTTGTTGAATATACTCCAAAGAGCTTAAAAAACAACACTTTACACTACCATTCCAGTTTCTTTTTATGCAAGATTATCTTTAGTTAGAGTAACCCCCTTCTGAAGATAATGAAGAAATATTTTAATTTTTAAAGGCACGTGAATTTTCCAAAGTTGACTTTGCTAGGAACAACACCTTCTTGTACCATACTAGTGTACATCGAGTTGACCGTAAAAGAACAACTTTTATTGTGATTCCAAATAAACATATCCGTACCATTAGTGAGGTTAACCTAAACAATTTTAGTCACTAAATTGTGCCAAGCACTTAGACCTGAATCTCTTAACCCACTTCTGAAGGACACATTCAGGGGAATAGTCCATAGTACATTTGCCACTGTATCATTCTTTTTCCTATCAATATTATATAAATTCGGATATGTCTTATAAAGAGGTCTATGTCCTAATAAGTGTCTTCCCAAAATCTAATTTGAGACCCATCTTGTACTCTAAAGTGTCCACGAGCTAAGAACTCATCTTTGACTTTCATAAGTCCTGACCAAAAATGAGAATCCCCCCGGTCGTTTAGTAACTTGAGTTAAAGTTTTATTGGACAGATATTTCTTTCTTAAAATATTCTACCAACACCATCCTCACTAATTAATTCAAATAACCATTTGCTCAAAAGACACTTATTCTGAATGTCTAAATTCTGTATTCCTAGTCCTCCATAATCTTTTGGCCTACACAAAATGCTCCATCTAGTGAGTCTATATTTCTTCTTGTACTCTTCACACTGCCAGAAAAATCTAGACCGATAATAATCCAACTTTTGAAGAACCCTTTTTGGTAAGCATAAACATAGCTAGACTAGATAAAACTGAATTAATCAACATTAGTCTACCTTCAACAGATAGGAGCTTTCGTTTCCAATTGCAAAGTTTCTTTTTGAATTTATCCTCAATAATGGCTTAGTCTTTATTTGAAAGTTTCCTATGGTGCATGGAAATTCCTAAGTATTTAAAGGCAAGCCTCCAGTATTACACCCGAAGAGCTATGCATACTCCCATTCACATTCTTTAGCCTTACCATAGCAAAACAACTCACTCTTATGAAAGTTAATTTTCAATCCTGACAATTGTTCGAAAGCGCTTAACACTACGTAAGCTCTTTACCTTGTAATATATTGTGTTTCATAAAGAGAATGGTATCGTCTGCATACTGCAAAATGGAGAATCCATCTTCCACAAGATGTGGAATAAAACCATTAAATTTCCCTTGTGATTTAGCCTCGCAACCAAAGTTGCCAGCATGTCCGCAACCAAGTTAAATAGGATAGGTGATAGGGGATCTCCCTGTCTTAATCCTTTCTTAGTCTGGAAATAATGGCCTAAATCATTATAACCTTGATACCTACACTGCCACATCTTACTATTTGATCGATTCACTTACACCATCGCATTGAAAAGCATTTCATTCTCAACATTTGTTGAAGAATGATCAGTTTACTTTATCGTATGCCTTCTCGAAGTCTACCTTCAAGATTACCCCATCTATTTTTTTTTCTATGCATTTCATGAATGGTTTCATGTAAAATGATAACCCTTCCAGAATATTCCTACCTTTCATGAAAGCTGAAGGCCTAAATATCTTTTGTGCCACTAATGCTATCCGATTTGTCATCACTTAGTGAAAATTTTGAAACTAACATTTAACAAACAAATAGGACGATATTGTTGAATCTGTCTGGCCTCTTTTTTGGTTCGGTAATAATGTATTTATTCGAAGTTGATACTATATAGCAAGGGAACACGTTCTGCAAATATATAGCAAGGGAACACTACTATTGACGGTAAAGCTTATTAATAAACGTCACAAACTAAAATTTAAATGTCAGGTCAATGTTCAGATCTCACAAAATTATTTCCACAGGTGAAAAGGAGCAACATTTCATTGCTTCATCAAAATTGAAAACCAAGAAGCTCAAGATATACTGTACATGATAACTAAGGAGCAAGATCAACAATACATTGGCTTGCTTCAAAATAGGTCACGACAGGTGTTTTCTCGTCAATCAAGCTAACGATCCTAGATCGTGCTTACGACCGATGTTGTACTATAAGAAGTTGTTCAAACCGCCGATCGGCGCCGGCGGAGGCACAAGAAGAGGCGGAACACCGAAGGTGGGCGCGTTGTCCTCCGCGAACCACCGGTGGCCCAGCGCCTGCGCCGCGGTGAGCCGCTGGTCGGGTTTGTACCTTAGCAAGCCACACAGGATCTCGCGCCCGGCCTCCGACAGCCACGTCAGTTCCAACGCTGGGCACTCCGTCGACGTCTTCATCGCGATGCGCACGTCGACCATCCTGGCGAGCATGTCGGCCTCGTTCTGCGCGCCCAGGAACATGGGCTCGCCGGTGAGCAGCTCGAACATGATGCAGCCCAGCGACCACATGTCCACGGCGGGACCGTAGGTCTGGCTCCCCATCACCAGCTCGGCGCGCGGTACCACAGCGTGCACACGACCTCCTCCGGGTACGGCATCCACGCGGGTTGCGCCGGCGTCGCCATGCCGAGGTCGCAGATCTTTAGCGCGCCGTCGTCGCCGACGAGGATGTTGGCCGGCTTGATGTCGCGGTGGATGATGCCCGCGCCGTGCATCTTCTCGGCGCCGCGGCAGGAGCTGGCGCATAAAGCCACGGGCCTGAGCCTGGACAAGGGCCACATGAGCAGGCTCCGCAGGCTCGGTCCGACGAACTCCATGACGATGAAAACGTCTCCGTTCACGTGGTCGGCGGCGACCTCCTTGACCGAGGGGTGGCCGCTGCACGCCGCGAGGCAGAGAGCCTCGCGGTACACCGCGCGGAGGCCGGTCGTGCCCTCGCCACCGTGGCGGATCCACTTGACTGACACAATCTCTCCTCTGTGCCGGTCGCCCGCCTTCGCCACGACGCCGTAGCTGCCTTGTCCGAGCATCCCGAGCGGCACGTAGTTGTAGATGTCCTCAAACTGGTACCGCTCCCGCTTCTCGCCTGCCGGTACCTCCGGAAACGCTCCCTCCGGCGCGGCGCCCTTGCGAGTCATCGACGCTGCCATGAGCATAGCAGAGCAGAGCACGGTGCGAGAACAGAAGGCGCGAGCAGTAGAGGCGGCGGCGGGAGGGATGGAGTTCTTGGAAGGAAAGCGGAACGGGGCCGTGGCTTTATCATGAGGTACAACTTAATATCGATCGACCTGGAAAGGCACTCGATCTCCGATTAGCCCTAGCGCCGCCAATGGCGCCATGCCGCCATCGCATTGGAGATGGGAAAACGCGGAGACATACGAGGAGGAGATCGAGTCGGAAGGGGACTGGGCTGTTGATCGCCTATTAAAAGATCTCGTCTTCGCAGGCGATCAATGCAGTACAACTTCAGCTCGGATTGGGGGATGCTGCGCGCGCTGTTTTGCTTTGTTTCATCCCGCCATAACCGCCTCCGGAGAGAAACGGGCCCGGTCTCTGAATATTGAAGCTTGTTTTTTTTTTAAGGACAAAACTTGATATTGAAGCTGATATGTGGGCCGCAGAGTTGACTTGCATTTTTTTCTGTGCCGTAGTTACTAGATTTATTAACAGTCTTTTTTTTCTTGGAAATCATAAACAGGGGGACGAGATTACGCTCTGTAACTTGTGGTATTCTGTAGTAAGCTGTAGTGTGTTGTGGATGAGATCATGAAAAGAAACAGTTGGTAACAATGGCAGTCATGGCGACGCCTGTCGCCGGCCACGGGGTTGGAACACAACTGCTCGAAAATCGCAAGCTGCATAGCAAAGAGGGAGGGGAGGCAGCGAGCGTGATCAAGATGCATCAGCAGCTCATATTTCGAGCAGCTAGCCCCATCGCATACTGCAGGCACACCACAACACGCGAAGGGATTACACCAAGGACATGCAGAACCTTTTTTCAAAAAAAAATCGTAATAACAGGACATCTCTCTTTAGCGTGGTCATGGTCTCCACTGCGCCGACGTTCGCCGGCGGCTGCATCGACACCTCCTGCTTCTGCTTCCCGCTACCTACGCCGCTCTTGCCGCCATCGACGGCGTCTGCTTCCAATATGGGCTCCTCGTTGTACACGTAGAACCGGCAGACGACGAAGGCGGCGAGGAGGTTGGCGCAGTTGAGCACCGCGAAGAATGCTTGTACTTGTCGAGCCGCGATGCGTTGAGGTTATTGAGGATCCACCCTGCCCGTCCGTGTCGGCCCGTGACGTGCGACACGGTGGAGAGCAGCGCGCTGCTGAGGAAGTTGCCGACGCCGAGGCTGGTCATGGCGTACGACGTGCCCAGGCTCTTCATGCCCTCGGGCGCCTGGTCGTAGAAGAACTCGATCTTGGCCACCTCGAGGAACGCGTCGGCGACACCCATGAGCCACGAACTGCGGGAGCAGGACGAAGGTGGAGAGCGGGACGGTGGCGCCGGCGACCCTGCTGTCGAAGACGCCCGTGGTCGCGCGCGACGGCCAAGTCGGTGCCGCTCCGTGACGGACGCGACGCCCATGTTGACGACGTGGATGACGAGCCCGACGCCCATGCGCTGGAGCAGCGAGATGCCGCGCGGGTCGCCCGTCAGCCGGCGCGCGAAGGGCATGAAGGCGCGTCGTAGAGCACGACGGACGCGAGCATGGAGACGGTCACGAACGCCTGCAGGCTTGGCCGCCGGAATCTCGAAGCCGTGCCCGCCCACGTGACGCTCCAGCGTCGTGCCCTGCTTCAGAACAACGTGTTGATCTGCGCCATCGTCGCGGTCGGCACGAACGTGATGGCCAGCACGGGAAGCATCTTGAGCATCCGCTTCGTCTCCTCCACCTGCGTCACCGTGCACAGCGCCCACCTCCCGGTGCTCCCGCTCCCGCCGTCCGTCGTCTTCACCGCCGCCTTGCCGAGCACACGCAGGTTGTTGGGCGTGTAGGGCAGACGGACGGCGTTCTTCTTGGCGTAGTGCTAGTTGCCAGCTCGTGCAGGTCGCACGGGTCCACGGGCGTGGCGACGGTGCACTTGCGCGCGCCGCCACGATCACGCGGGCCATCTCGGCAAAGGGGCTCTCGGAAGTGGGCGGCTTTGTGGCGGTAGAAGGGCGTGCCCGCCGTGAAGATGGCGATGGAGACGGCGAGCCCGAGCGTCGGCAGCGCGTAGCCGACCGTCCAGCCCACGTTGTCCTGGACGTACACGAGGATCGTGTTGGCGAACAGCGTGCCGAAAGAAGATGCTGAACATCCACCAGTTTGAAGAAGGACAGCTTGTGCCGGCGCTCGCGCGGGTGCGTGTCGTCGAACTGGTCCGCGCCGATGGTCGAGATGTTGGGCTTGGTGCCGCCCGTGCCCACAGCGAGGATGTTACAGCGCCGGCTGAGTGCATGTTGCTTCACCCAAGGTTCAGGTTCAGGAACTCCGATTGTCAGGCAGTATAATTGTCTGAACAGAGTACCCTGCAACTGCAGTATGCAGCTTGCTGGATCACACAAAAACACATATGCAAAACCTAAAAATCAGGAAGAATACATGAACTTGCAAAATGCCTCTATGTCCCTGAAACAGTTTGGCATTGCAGATTGACAGCTAATAACTCTGCAGAGCCATAATAATGCCTACATGCAGCAGAAACACACGAACATATCAAAAACTCGTACTGACCACTGTTCGCTAGACCAGACAATGCAACAGGTGCGAGTGTCAAACATTGAGTCATGTAGATGGGTCAAATCGAATAAGCAAGAATGTGTTCCAAAGGGAGAATTATGTATTTATGAATCTGTAGCCTAGTGATTCTCTATTCTATATGAGCAAAAAGTCATGTGGCTTGGATGCATAAGAAATTAGGGGGAAACAGTAATTGGACATCTTGATAACCAGTTAACCTGCAATAGTCATCTCTAACCTGGCAACCATAACCTTGATGCACGTGTGTCAGCACTCAGCACATAAGTAGAAAGCAAACATCAATTTGGCGTGTCAAACCAAAATAATTCGCTCGATCAAGTCGTGTAGAACAATGAACAAGGTAACATCAAACTCATATGGAGGGAAAAAAGTAAGTTTGGCATCTACCCTTATAAACAGAGAGAGATCAAGGACTATAAGGATTGCAGAAATAACGTTTTTCCATTATCATGAGAAAGAGGCAAAGCTAGCATACCAATCATTATCCACAGGTGAATTGGTATCGATGCAGAGACACAACAAGCAATGAAAAACATAGCTGAACTCCTACTTCTGAGGATCGATGCAGTATTATAAGGTACCTGACAGCATATTTCTTGAAAAACTAGAAAGCCATTGCTAAATGAAACATAGAAGATTTACATGCCGAATACAAATATTGATGCTTTCACCAAGCACTATTTTAGGTAACAGCTAAAAAATATGCGCAATGAATGATAGGTATGAACATATGGTTACTCAATTTTTTCTATGTTTCTTCAGTTCTCCCATTTTTAAGGTGCACACGTAACCATAATAGGCCCAGCAAATGTAATATCAAGTTATCTAATAGCAAAGCTTTATATCTATATATGAACAGATAGAAAAGCAGAGCTGACCTTAGTAACATCAAACAACAAAACCATTCAACAAAAAATGCACTAAAGATGACTTTGATGTTTCAGAGTTTTTACATATCTTAAGACATGACATCATATTTGTAGGTATTGAAATGAACATGAACAAATATTGATAAGAACAATATGATGGCACAAGTAGAGAACAGAAAGAAGCCAACAACAATCTCAACAAAATAAGGTGGCCATCTTGTACATTGCAGCAAGATTCTTGCTTTAGAGAGTATTTTACGCTAGGAAATTAAAGGCAACATACAGAGATACTTAACTGTGAAACAATCAGGACAGCTAGGTGATAACAAAGTCAGTACACATCAATTGGCAGAGCCATAATGTGTAATCAACTTGCGTTATAATATATATAAGTAGAAGTTCGATTTTATAACATAGGCAAGAGACAATTGTAGTTTTGCATCTGCTGCATAGGATAAATGAGGATTGTACCAAGAGAACTACCACCATTGCTAAATAAGATAGTTAGCCGACGAAAAGTGCCCAAACCATGAACTGCCAACTGACGAAATGCAAAATGCGTGACTAAGATGCAGTTTCAGACAAGCAGATCCTTCTGATGGAGGGGCAGCTGAAACATAGATGCTCAAAACCATCGCTTGCAACAACTACCTTCAGATTTGCTGGAGACTTCAAGAAACTCAGGCAGGCCTTCTTCAACCCATCGCAGCGGTGCTGCTAGGCAAGCGTCAGGATTGTGGCCGCCCTGCGCACGTCAATGCATTTGCACAACATATTCTCGCACATGAGCTTGAGCCTCTCCATGCCATACCTGTCCGCAGCGACGAGCAGGTGCTGGTACATGGCCTCTGCGTCTCTTTCTTCATCGTCGGCAGCGAGTCGGTGTAGGCGAAGCAGAGCAAAGCCTGGAACACCCCCGGCTCCATGTCGTCGATGCGGACCACGCCTCCGGCTTCGCTCTCCTTCATTTCGCTGAAGAGCTCCGCGCAGAATACCGGCCACCAGGCGGCGAGCACGAACCGATGCGCGGCGAAGGTCTGACCGCCGACGTCGAACACCACGTCAGTGCCCTTCTTGGTCTCAAGAAGGTGGCCGAGGTGCCTGTGCAGGTCCGACGGGGGCACGGGGACGGAATGGACCCTGGTCTTGGGAACCCCCTCCTCGGTGCGGATGCCGCTGATGACCACGAGCTGGCACCTGATGGTGAAGGAATCGCCCTTGCGGCCACCCAGATTCAGCAAGGCGTCTCTTTTGGTGAATTGGCGTAACCGCAGCTCCTCTGCTCGCTGCTGAAGCCGAACCTTGTCGGCGGCTTGGACTGCACCTTCTGTGTCTTGGTGAGAAAGAAACGCGCCGCGTCTCTCCGCCAAGAGGGTGAAATAGAACACCGCCGTCACTTCCCCGGCGACTGGCTCCTCAGCCAGTGTGAGGTAGACGGAGATGTGCCCCGCGCTGTCAGCGCTGTAGCCGTTGGGGTAGTACTTGACGCACCCACTGGTGGCCGCCGACGGTGAAGGCGCTGGAGACGACGAACTGCCCCGTGGGGGCGAGAGCGCCCGTGACGAACGACGGGCCGTCGATCCTGAGGTCGTGGCGCCCGCGTGCACTATCGAAGACGATGGTGGAAGTGGAAGCAGAGCGCGACGGCTTCTTGCTGCCGCGTGCGAAGAGGGACAGCGACATTGGCAAGGATCCTCTTCAGTGTCCTCCGCCGGCGCCGGCGCTGCTGGTCTGGTCGAGGGTTTTCGCGAGGAGCGGGGAGTGGAGTGAGGATTGGGGAAAGCGGGTGGATCGGCCGATGTGTTCTTTTGATATCTTCCTTCCCGCGTGGGCAAAGTAGCAATCACAAGTCACACTCAGCAGAAGAATAACTGTTCTAACATTAATTTTGACCACTATCTTATTTAAAAAAAATAAATCTTTAGTACTAATAAACTATAAAACTACAAGTTAAGTTGATGTTAAAACTAAATACACCAAGAATTTAAATACGGAGGGAGTATATGACAATGGGAAGTCATGACCCCCGTACTGGTATACAAGCATAATTAGATTGCATCAGTAGGAATAAAAAAGAAAAGGACTGTCTAAATTTCAAATGACGAGGTCTTCAGTCGTCTTTCTCCTACGACCGCCTCTCCACGCCGCTCGCCAGCCCGCCCGCCGCCTCGTGGCTCCGGCGGCGTCTGCACCGCCTCATCGCACCGTCGTGCCGCCGCCGGACTAGCTGGCACACATTGAAAACTTCTAATATACCATCGAGCAATAGTGGAGACGCCCTGCCGTCACAACGACAGCCGCCGGCGATAATCGTCACCGCTGCAGCGCGCCGCCGCCGCCATCACTAGTGATAACCGCCGGTCCGTGTCGTGCCCCCGCGACGCATGGCCCGCATCCACCGCACTCCGCTGCGGCCGCAGCTTCAACCGCCGTCACGCTCCCTATAAGGAGTATTACCGATAAAGAAAATGAAAAGTTCCGATTTCCCTACACCAGAGTCATGTGGTTTGAGGGGCAACGGGGGAACAGGAAGCAAGTTACAGGTTAAAAGTATTTCTCTTCTTATTACAAAGCATTATATTCAGGCGAGCTGCTCTTTCTAGTTTCCCTTGAACATAATCAGATTGGGCGTAAACAGAATCGGCAATTACCAGATTCATGCAGAATAAAGGTAATACGGTTTTCTTTTTCTTTTTGAAGAGAAAAAATAGGAACTTTACCTGTTGTCATGACAGAGTACAAAATGCAAAATTAAGCATGTTTTCAATTTAACAACGAACGCATTAAAATTAAATAGGGCTAATGAGGTCACAAACACAAACAATCTAAGCTAACAAAACTGAAAGACATTAATCTATATCATAGTCCTTCAGCTTGTAACTTTGATAATTATAAAAGGAAAAAGTCCAATTTACTTCCCTTAAGTATGATTGAAGTCTGAATAACCTCCTAAATTAATTTTTAGTTTACTTTATTTCCAAACTTATATTATTTGGTTTAATTTACCCCCTAGTAAAATTTATATTTTTAACCTTCATACACAATTTGAATTTGAATTTAAATTTTTATATGATGGTAGGGGACATCATAAGTATATATTTTTTTAAAAAAAAAGTCAAAAATTTTAACATTATCTTTTATATAATTTTATATCACCATGATTATTTTATAATTAAATATCCTTCTATATCAAAAATGATGAAAAAGTTTATGCAATATTTTTCTAACATGTGTTATGATGTGAACCGTCATCACATAAAATTTTAACTTGTAGTTTCACCTATGTATGGAGAAATAAAAAAGAGAAATTATATTAGGGGGTAAGTTAAACCAAATAATATAACTTTTGGGGTAAAGTAAAAAAAAAAGTTTAGAGGGTTATCTAGACTTTAGTTATAGGTCAGGAGAGTAAATTCAACTTTTTCCATTGTAAAAAATATAGTCATGTCCCTCAGGTTCTCAGAAATGCAGAGTTTTAACAGTTTACAATACCGACCATTAACAACGAGATAGCTTGCCCCACGGAAATGCAATTGTAACACAAATCTTACCAGATCAGCTAGATGCAGAGTGTTTATCCAGAATTTGCTAGGTACAGACGTAATCAAGCAACACAGACACAGTACAATAGGGGCAGGTAGTTTAGGTTACATGTCATGAAACAGAGACCTAGGGATGGTGCTAGATGATAACAAAGCCATTGCAGAC
>LFJQ01000217.1:0-44113 GCA_001182835.1 Oropetium thomaeum | reverse complement strand
TTTTCATATTCTATACAACTTTAAAATCTATTTTGATCTTGAAGAAACAAATTGCATTTACTTGTGACCACAAGAAAGAAAATTGCCTTTACTTGTAATAAAACATTGCCGTTTCTGCCAGTGGTCGAAGAGATTACAATTCAAAATTTCACTTCTTTTTTGTTCATGAATACTTTGGAGAGTTGTGTATCTTTGTATCAATACAGAATTAAAAGGTCCATTACAGCCCTACCGTCCCCAACTTGGACCAAAGTTGGGAGGTATAAAAAACAATAGAACAGAAAAAACGGAAAAAGAAACACTCACTAGACCTGATCTGACCTAAACTGAACTGAAAGAACTTTACACACTTCTGGAGCCCAAACCAAGACCTTGGAGCTTCAAATGACCCTGCAAGACACCACAAATGGTGTTCTGCTTTTAAGGCACCTAATTTCTTCAGCTAGATTAGGAGCAGATCCTTCAAAAAACACGGCGTTTCGGTGCTTCCAAAGAATCCATGCTCCTAAAATATTTGAAGAGTTAACTGCTTTCCTCTTATTCTTTGACAAACGATGGACTGCTGATTGCCACCATTCCGCAAAGGAGATTTCATGCTGATTAGGAACGAGGTGCTGCAGCCCAAGAGGTGTGAAAAGCCATAACCAGAATGCTGATAGGAGAAGTTGAGCCATCTTGTCTTTGATCGCAGAGCAGACACTGCTCGGGATGGGAGTCCCCTTTTCGCAAATCTATCTGCAGTCCAGCATCTATTTTGGATGGCTAAACAATGGAAGAATTTGCACTTAGCTGGCGCCCATGACTATCCATTTCCAAGGTTCAAAAATAGTCGATCCCGTGAAAAAAGACTTATATGCTGAATTATTAGAGAAATGCTAGAATTAGAGATGCTCCAAAAGTGTTGATCTTCCTGGTCAGAACACAAAATCCGCAAGAAGGTCCCATAAATGTAAAAGTTGCCATATGCCAATCAGGTTAAGGTTCTTGAGACGTTTTTCCCATAGATTGTTGTGGAAAGCCTGCGTCACCCTTCTGCCATTTATACTTCTAAAAGGGATACTATTGAAGACCTCCAGAACTAGCTCAGCCATGCAGCAGCCATGAAACCATCGATCTGACCAGAAGAGATTAATAGCAACAGCAAACAAGTCCTTGCTCTTGGTGTTGCATGGCAGATCAAGCCCTTGCCAAGGTTGATCCATGCCAACCTTCTGCTTCTGATGCCATAATATTGATTTGAGGGCCCAACCCATGACCTCTAATTTAAGGAAACCAAGACCACCATATTCAATAGGTCCGTCCACTTTATCCCAAGCTACTAAGCAACATCCACCATTGACTTGCTTTCTCCCTTTCCAAAAGAAACCTTTCCTGATTTTAGTAATAGCTTTAATGAACAATTTTGGAACCTTTATGGCGACTAAGAGGCAGAGAGGAATAGCAGATAGCACATGGCGCACCATCATCGCTCTCCCAGCCATGTTCATGAGAGAGGCAATCCAACCCAGTAGTTCGTCAGCAATCTTATCCACCCACAACAATAAATCAGCAGCCTTCAATTGTCTGATATTGGTACAAGGGAAAGCCTTGACAGGACATGACAAACAATTAGCAACTAAGGCTGAAACTTGTTGCTCACCAACTTCTTGATCACATCTAATTGGCTTCTTGGTAACACTTCATCTGCTTCTTCGGCATCAACGTTAAATATGCAGAATTCAACAACCATACTACCATAGCTTTCTGAAATCTCCCTGATTTAGAGCAATAATAGCAGCCATGAAGTTGAACTTAATAATCGGTGAGCAAGCTTTGTAGAATTTCTTTACCAGAGCTCAATCGGCGGCAATGACTTAATGTTGGCCTAAATTTCATCCTCCGAAATAGGAGACTCAAGCACCGTCAGGTCAACATCCTGCCGGTTAAAAAACTCCAAATTTAAGGATGAAGACCTAACCACAGCAGTGAGAGCATTGTAGTGCTGAAAAAACATTTCATGCTTTTCTTCCTGAGAAGTAACCAGCCTATCCCCATTCGTCAGCTTAGTAATGAGGTTTTTCCTCTTTCTGAAAGCAGCTTGTGAATGGAAAAATGAAGTATTAGCATCCCCTTCTTTAACCTGCCGTACGCACGATCTCGACCGCGCTATGGTTCTCTCTAGTGATTTGCCATTTTGGCGAGAAAGAGGAAAACTTGCCCAAAGACACATCTTCCCGCTGCCACTGTTGTTCACTTGTTAGTAAATAGTAAAATAAGTAGATTCAAAAGCTACCAATAATTAGCTAAATAAAGTAGCACTTATTTGTGAGCTGTATCTTTGGTGCCAAAATGTTTAATTAGTCTGATTATGATGTGTTGTCTAGACCCATTTTTATGATGAGCCTATGCCCTCCTGCTAAAGTCTTCACTCATGTCATTCTCGTTAGATATTCAGAAGTGAGCCGTTTGACATGTGCCTTTCATCTGTTCATAGGCTAACTCAATTTTCTCACGTTCTCAGACAGATTCTAGGTTATCCTGTCATGTACAATTAGATCACTAAATTTCTTAATTAAATCATGTAGGTCTCTCATGACGAGAATTTCTGGTCATTATTGAAGTAGAAAGCTGTGAAGCAGAAAAATCCATTCTCCAGAGGAGACTTTCTGAATTAGCATCAGAAGTTGAATGATGGGTAAGAAGCTTACTTTGAAATGTTGAAGAAATTTCATCTTATTCTAACTTGAATTCATTGAAATATTCTGAATTCAATGAAATATTCTGAATGGAACACTAATTTCACCTTGAGTCGTTTTTTCCAGAGAAGAAATGCTTCGCCTGATTCTCAAGTTGCCTTAGGTGAATATCAATCTTTACTGACCTTTGTATTCGAATAGCATTGAGAACGCAATAGCCTTGAATCTTTTATTGAACTGTGTGTTTGGATACCTATACACAGGGTTGAACTTACCGTTTTGGCCGCGGTTACCGGGCCGGCGCGCACGAGCGGTTACCGCGGTAACCGCTCGAAAAACCGGCCAAATTACAAATTTGAATTTTTGAACCGGATTTGAATAGAAACCGCAGTTTCGGAGCGAAAACCGGTCGGTTTGCAGCGGTAACCACTCGGTTTTTTCAGAAACCGCGGTTTGGAGGAAAAAAAGTGAATAAGATAAAAATTAATAAAAATTTACAGAATTAATTTTTCTAATATATTGATACAACAATTAAGAACACAGAGACATAGAATATAAAAGAAATGATGAAGTAGTTCATAGTCCATAAATAAGAAATATATAGTTCAAATAATATGATACATAGCACGATGCAGGTCAAATATCTTCATTCCCATGGAATATTATTCCAATCATGGTAGGCCATATTGCATTCGTGAATTGACAGAAGTGCAATGCCACGAGTAGCCATCAATTGTGCATTGTACTTATTCCATGATTGACCCGTCCACGGGGACGTTGTTTCACATTCATGTTGTAACATTCTATAAAATTCTGGCTCTTGCCACTGATAGACCCATCTGGTAAGTGGTTGACTACTAATATCAGGACAACTGTAAACATAAGAGGAGTCACTACCTGTGTTAATTGAGCCCTCACATTGCTGGGGAAACATATATGCGCCATTTCGACGTGTACGACTCGCAGGCGCAGTAGTCCTCTGTGAAGATGGAGCTCCGTGGTCCTGATCCTAGGTAGCGTGGGTGAATTGTGATTCACCTGCCAATATGAAGATCGTCAGTGATGAATATAAAATATTAAATAATAGACACATGTTTGTACCTGTGAAACGAAGGGGTGAGATGGGTTGTGCTATCGAACCGCCCGTATGGCCTGCGTCGGCATTCCCTGCATCGTCGTCATCATCAGATGAGGTCCGTGAACTACTATCATCTGACTCTTGGTACGGGGGGCTAACTCTCTTTTCTCCGTCATCTGTGGACTCATCACTGAGCACCTCTCGTTCCCTTTGAACAGTTTGTTTTTGCTTTTTTGTTGATTGTTTGTGGGGTCTTCTTTGTTCTTTCCTCTTACCTATGTGAGTGTCACCTACATGCTTTGTGACCACTCAAACAAAGAAGATGCGCCACCAATCCTTAGCAACTGTGTGCTCTCATCCTGAACAAGCTGAGAGGGGAGGGGGGTTTCACTATCATCGTCATCCTCGTCAAGTAATGGTTCTGAATTTAAACGACCCTTTTCCATCCATTCTCGAATAGGATTGGAAGAATCATATAGCGAAAGTTCCATAAGATGGTCGAAGGGGTCATCATCTGTATTATATGTTGGTCTATATAGTCCAGATTCTCTAAGTCGGATTCGAAGATTGTAGTTGACATAAACCAACTTGTGTAGTTTTTCATATGATAACCTGTTGCGAACCTTTGTGTGGATCAATACAAAAGTGCTCCAATTACGCTCACATCCACTTGACGAGCAACGCTGTGATACGAGGCGTCGTGAGCTTGATCGAACTTCAGGTCGGAGGAAGGAGAAGCAAGCCGTGACCTTACGAAGTGAAGAAATAGCTGCGGAAGGAAATGTTAGGTCTGATGAAGATGAAGAGCTGCAACGTGTCCTACATGAGTCGCGAGTAGAAGAATCATATGTCAGACAGACTCGAGAGCGGGGGTGGGCAATATGAGCGAGGTGGTGGAAGTGGAGCTAGTGGAAGTGGAGGTGGTGGTCAAAATTTTTTCACACTGAAGCTGTCGTTGGAAGGAAGGCCGATAGTCTTTACTTTGTATCCGCTATAAAGGAGACACAAAGATGGGGTAAGGTTATTTAATTACATATAAAGTGATACTTATTTTGTGTTGACCTTTCTCGTATATTGTATTTAAAGGCGAAGGCATCGGAAGCCCATCTAGCAAAGACATTGATGGCAAGTATTTAGATGAGAACTACGAAGACATATTGAAGCAATTTGCACGGTTCAAACTAGATTGGCTGTTGCATGGTGTTACCATCATGTGTGATTCATGGACGGGTCTAATAAGGATGAGTCTAATTAATTTCATGATTTACTGTAATGGGATAATGTTTTTTCCACAAGTCAATCGATGCCACTGGCCGCAGCTAAGATGTAAAATTCCTTCTGAAGGTGCGTTCGTTTTTTGGTAAAAGTTGAAACATTTGTGCGTAACTGTAATGGTTTTTTGTTGCATGTAAATTGTAGGAAATGACCAAAGTGGTTTAAGACCTTAGACCAGAATAACATCGTTCAGATCATAACCGATAATGGCTCGAACTACAAGAAAGCAGGGGAGGCTTCTTAAGGAGAAGTATGTAATTGTACGGCAGCCATGCGTAGCCCATACAATTAATCTTATGCTGAAGGCAATAGGTGATTTTCCTGAACACAAAGCTATGATTTAGAGTGCTCGTAAGATTTCGCGTTGGCTTTACAACCACAACCAATTACATTCAATGATGAGAAAAGCTATTGACGGTGAGTTAGATCAAGTGGAATGCTACTCGATTTGGAACGAATTATATGTTCTTGGAAAGCATGCTTTGACGAAGGGATAAGTTTATGTCCTGCATGGGATCAGAATCATTTTTGGAGAGTCGTTTCAGCAGCACCGATATTGGGCGTTTTGCTCATTCATGTCTGAGTAATATATCATGGTGGGATAACATGAGCCATGTGGTTCGATCTGTTGAACCACTGTATGAATTCCTACGCTTCGCTGATTAGGATAAGGTTTCAAATTTGAGTGAGGTACTTCTAAGGTACAACATGGTGCGTAGCAAACATGAGAGTATAGTCGGAGCGGATTCACCGGATTGTACTCGTTATATGTAAATTATCGATCCTAGGATGGCGGACATTGCTAACGATACTTATGTCAACGCATGTGACATATTGGTACTTATGTGTTTCATATTGAATTGATATAATTGTGCTTAACCATTGATTCATTGCAGCTGCCGCGTTAAACCGCCGGGTTCATTATGTTCATGGGACGTCGCATGCCATTCTCAACGACCTCCGTGAGCCTTTCGAATTTATGAGTGACAGGGACAGCACAATGCTAGCACTTCAAGAAGCTGAGAGTTACCGGAGGAAGCTAGGTGCATTCTCCACCGATTTGGCTCGAAGGATGGTTACTGATACTAATACTTTCCCTTGTAAGTTATTCATCCAGTGAAAATTTTGTAATATTGATTGAATTAATGAAACCTAACACGTTCTGTTTAATATTTCAGCACAATGGTGGTTTATGTTTAGCGGTGATACACCTAATCTGCAGAAGTTTGCTTTACGCCTCGTATCACAGCGTTGCTCGTCAAGTGGATGTGAGCGTAATTGGAGCACTTTTGCATTGATCCACACAAAGTTTCGCAACAGGTTATCATATGAAAAACTACACAAGTTGGTTTATGTCAACTACAATCTTCGAATCCGACTCGGAGAATCTGGACTATATAGACCAACATATAATACAGATGATAACCCCTTCGACCATCTTTAGAACTTTCCCTATATGATAACTTTCAATCCTATTCGAGAATGGATGGAAAAGGGTCTTTCAAATTTAGAACCATTACTTGATGAGGATAACGATGATAGTGAAACCCCCCTCCCTCTCAGCTTGTTCAGGATGAGAGCACACAGTTGTTATGGATTGGTGGCACGTCTTCTTTGTCTGAGTGGTCACAAAAACACGTAGGTGACACTCACATAGGTAAGAGGAAAGAACAAAGAAGACCCCATAAGCAATCAACAAAAAAGTAAAAGCAAACTGTTCAAAGGGAACGAGAGGTGCTCAGTGATGAGTCCACAGATGACGGAGAAAAGAGAGTTAGCCCCCCGTACCAAGAGTCAGATGATAGTAATTCACGGACCTCATCTGATGATGACGACGATGCAGGGAATGCCGGCGCAGGCCATACGGGCGGTTCGGCAGCACAACCCATATCACCCCTTCGTTTCACAGGTACAAACATATTTCTATTATTTAATATTTTATATTCATCACTAACGATCTTCACAGAGGACTACTGCGCCTGCGAGTCGTACACGTCGACATGGCGCATATATGTTTCCCCAGCAATGTGAGGGCTCAATTAACACAGGTAGTGACTCCTCTTATGACTATAGTTTTTCTGATATTAGTAGTCAACCACCTACCAGATGGGTCTATCAGGCAAGAGCCAGAATTTTATAGAATGTTGCAACATGAATGGGAAACAACATCCCCGTGGACGGGTCAATCATGGAATGAGTACAAGGCACAATTGATGGCTACTCGTGGCATTGCACTTCTGTCAATTCCACGAATGCAATATGGCCTATCAGGATTGGAATAATATTCCATGGGAGTGAAGATATTTGACCTGCATCGTGCTATGTATTATATTATTCGAACTATATATTTCTTATTTATAGACTATGAACTACTTCATCATTTCTATTTTATATTCTATGTCTCTGTGTTCTTAATTGCTGTATCAATATATTAGAAAAATTAATTCTGAAAATTTTTATTAATTTTTATCTTATTCACTTTTTTTCCTCCAAACTGTAGTTTCTGGGAAAACCGAGCGGTTACAGCTGCAAACCGACCGGTTTTCGCTCTGAAACCGCGGTTTCTATTCAAATCCGGTTCAAAAATTCAAATTTGTAATTTGGTCGGTTTTTTGAGTGGTCGTGCGTGCCGGCCCGGTAACCGCGGCCAAAACGGTAAGTTCAACCCTGAGAAGAGGTGGAGAAGGAGTGGAGGGGAAGGAGTGGATAAGGTAAGTGTTTTATATAATTTTTTTTTATCATTTTTTTACCTTCATAAACTAAAAAATTTTAAGTTTTGCTTACACCATAATTCCTTATTTTTTATCTAGTTTTTTTACATTTTTTTTACAAAATTTTTCAAATTTTTCAAAAAACCTCAAATTTTAAATTTGAAAACTGTAAACCGCTGGAAACTGAGCCGGAGTGGTTTCAGCGGAAACCGCGAAAACCGCTCGGTTTCCAGCGGTTTTGTGAACCCTGCCTATACACTTCTCTCTGTGTCAGGCAAAGTTGACATGAGACCAAAAGTGCTAAAAGGATCAGCAGTCTGACTTATTTATCTTCCATTGACACTAGAAATATAAGAAGTACTCATCCGCTTTAGTTGAGCCAGAGCAATCTCGTTTGTGCAAAATTTTTTTAGGTGGATCACAGCCATATAGTATGTCTATATTTATGTACAGATTTTTTTAGGTGGAAAAATGAGTGTAACTATATCTATATTTGAATAAGCAGTAGTTTTGCCCCTAAAACCAGAAGAAAATTTTCCTGTTGTTTTCAGCGTAAATATTTCGTATGAACTGCTGTAAAATGTTTTGCTTCTGTGCAGTATGGGTTTCATCTTGGCTTTCGTGGAGACGGAGTAGGGGACATGGGACCATGGAATGGAAGGGCTACAATATGTTCTCTTGTGTGCATTTATATACTAGCAAAATGTTTATACAAGACGGTAATGTGGATATTCAGATACTATGTGTATTATTGTTCTAGAAAAAAGTACTGTGTAGTCTATACCAAATGCAATGAAATTTCAGCAACTTGTTCACTCTCCACAGTCCGTATGCTTCTGCTAAATAATGTACTAGTATCTTACTAACTCCTTGCACTCCTACTCCGTATATCGGAACTGCGTATGCTTTGCATCGTCAATAGTAACGATTAAAGTTCTATAGAATTGCATTAAACTTGAAACAAGCTTATCAAATTCAAACATTCACGTAATACCAAACATATATCTGTGTTGAGAATCACCTATTTTTTCATTATTATTATGTAAAAAAAAGCATTTTTTTAACATTTTCTTGTTTTTTTTTCACAGAACATGCACATTTTGCATCAAGAATAGAGAAGGAACAATTTACCAAGTAGTACAATAACAGATGGAGATGAAAAGGCAATAACACTAACTTATGCTCTCACAAACAACGTTTCTAAATGAACTTGATCGCCTGTCAGCCTGATGACGAGCAATTACGTAAATTATTACTGACACATAATAACTCCGGATTCTTCTTGTTCGAACACAAACAGAGATTACACAAGAAAGGAAGCAAAAAGAAGCTGCTTCCGGCCAACTACTGTCTACAGCACTTCGATCTCGAGCATCTCTCGCGGCACCGGCATGGTGAGCTGGAGCCGGTCATCGTCGGAGTAGTCATACTCCTGCTGCTGCGGCGTGGGCAGCGGGCGGCGGCAGAGAGGGCACTCGCGGTTCTTGCGAACCCACTGGAAGATGCAGCGCTCGTGGAAGACGTGGAGGCAGGGCATGGCCCTCGGCGTCGCCTCCTCCTCCCCTCCTCCGAACCCTTTGTCACATTGATTTTTATATCTACCTGCTGCATTATGCACCATCCCTTTATTTCTTATGTTCTTCCTTATTAATAATGTAATGGAAAGGATAGCCTCAGCGTGTGAGTCAAGTCACGCACTCACACTTCCTGCAGAATGTTTTGTTTTGATCAATATGTGATACTTTGGTGCTTTTAATTATTTATTCACTCAACTTTATTTTGATTGACTGATACTTATGTATGGGCTCAATCATTTCTAATCATCCCTATCTGCTATTACTATGTTTCTTTGCAAGCTATCTGTTATTAGATATACCACATAGCATTTGTTTCCTTTGTTTTCTATTGTATCAAAGCTCTTGGTTTTCCGTGTCAGTAATTTAGTATAATGGAAAGAATAGGTGCGACTTAGCTTGTGAGTCAGGTCTTCTCGCAGGATGGTATTATGACAAATAGGTGATGCTTGGGTGTTTTTTATTACTTGATTGAACCTGAGTTTAGATACTCGACTTCATTTTATACTCGTTTTGGAAAGTCTTGATTATTGTTTGCCAGTGCCATTGCTATGATTTGTTTGCCAGTGCCAATGATGGACGGCAAGATCGGGGACTCTTGCTCTGTACATCAGTCGTTTACTAGTTTATTATCCATGTGGTAGGTAAGTTAGCTAGGCCGTATCTGTTGCTAAAGCCCATTTTTTTGTATAGTGGTATGAAGCGGCCGCCATTGCGGCTTTCTGTTGTGGATTAGGTTGCGTCCCTTGTTATCTCCTTATGGTAGGTTGGGTCCCTTGTTATTTGATTATTAATCCAGTCAATTGTACCCATCATCTCTTGGTACCTTTTATGTCGGCCCTTATGATCCTACTATTATTGCATTGGTTAGTGCTTTCACCTGTAACATGTGTGTTGTATTTCCCCATTGCTGGGGTTGCTGGATCAAGCTAGAATATTGACATTACGCGATGTGTGATCTGTGATTGAGTGCAGTCAAAGATAATGTAATGGAAATGATAGCCTCAGCTGACAGCTGGTGTTTGAATGCTGTCATACTTCCAGCATGATGCGGTTTGTTGCTACAGCCTACAGGTTCTCCAAGCTTGACCACTGAATTGCTTGTGATCATAGATACTAGATAGCATGTGTTGTCCACCTGACCTTTGAGTTAAAGAAGAGAGCAGAGCACTCTGTTTGAAAGCAATATAAGCAAAGATTTGATCTGAACGCACTTGATCGACTGACTGTCAAACTGAATGGTTCACAAGAATTTGTCGAGCGTCTCTTTGCATTACATAGATTATCTCGTGCGAACACGAATAAAGATTACGCAAGAAACGAAGCTACAAAGGTGCTCAGTCGGCGGCCGTCTGGTTTCCAGTTCCTATATCACCTCGATCTGAAGCATCTCTCGCGGCACCGGCATGGCGAGCTGCAGCCTGTCATCGTCGGAGTAGTCATACTCCTGCTGTTGCGGCGTGGGCAGCGGGCGGCGGCAGAGAGGGCACTCGCGGTTCTTGCGAACCCACTGGAAGATGCAGCGCTCGTGGAAGGCGTGGAGGCAGGGCATGGCCCTGGGCGTTGCCTCCTCCTCCCCTTCCTCCGAACCGGCGGCGAGGTCCCCGAGACAGATGGCGCAGCCGTCGCCCGGTTTCACTTTCACCTCCGGCAGCTGCCAGCGGAGGGTGGCGTCGTCGTCCGCGACTCGGGCGCGCGTGTTGCTGCTGCCGTCGTCCCGCACCCGTTCCGTGACGGTGTACATCCTCGTCCCGTCGAGGATGTCGGCGGGGGTTGGTCCGTCGCTGTACCAGAGGATCGTAGTGCCGGGGATGAACATGCCGTTGCCGCGTCGGCTCAGCTCCGCCGCGGACACCTCCACCGTCTGCCACCTCCACCCTCCGCCGTCCTCCATCGGACTTGGCTAGCTGGAGAAGACGGGCCGGGCCGGAGCAGCAGGGAGCGGCGGATCAGGCGGATCTGACAGTGGCGGGAAGGATGGAATAGTGGAGCGCGAAAAAACGAAAGCTGACAATTCGTGCTTATATAGGCAGGGTCAGGGCAGGGTAGAGCAGTTCGGATTCCGATCCGATTCCGTCGAGGAAGAGGAAGCAGGGGCGGCGGTGATGTCGATTTCGATCTGCTTTTTGGCGGCAAAAGACCCTTGGTTTTAGGCGGCAGGCCGCTCGCCAGGCTGCTTCGAGTCCGAGTCCCGCTGGTCAGAGCTGCCGCGCGCTCCAGCTCACTCGGCCCACCAAATGCCGGCTTGATCCGAGCCCACTAAGCCACTACTGCCTCAAATGAAACTCGCATACCAGAATACGGCGAACGGCGAAGGAAGAAGAAGAGTGAACACTCAACAGAGGAGACGAGGTTGACGAATATGTTCTTCAGTGCCAGCCATTCCTTGTCTAAATATCTTTCACCACCGATTCTTGTCTCAAGAAATTTCTCTGTTTTTTCATTTTTCTTACTCAGGCATCATTACACTTCAGTGCATCTATCTGCAACTGGAAAAGAACCACACTGCTTCAATTTGGTTTGCTGGCTGTCCGCTGAAAGCACAAGTATGAACAAGCTGTCTCTTCAGAGAGGCAGCATGCTCCGTGAAAATGCTAAAGTTGCAGGATTTAGACATCTATGATTATTCTTTGTTACTTGTATCTTTCATATTCTCTGAAGAAAGAGATGACAAGAACAAACTATAGAACATATGACAAATATGATGCATGCACAAGCTGTACACTCAAAGAAGCAGAGATACGTTGATGAGAGAATTTGCATCCTGAAACACTGCAGAGTTCAGTCCAAATTATACAAAGAAAAAGACCGTACAAACTAAAAAAAAGGAAACATCTCTGATATTAATATGTTGTTCTCTCTGATAAAATTTGGCCCGAAAGATGTCTACCTTTTTCAACATGATTCAGCCCTTCTCATGTAAACTAAAAATTTATTCACTATGAATGTCTTTTTTTCATACTTTTTGTTGTTGTGTCAGTATCAAATTAAGCGACATTGAGCGTTCATTTACTCTGAAAACTTGTGCTGGCCTCAAAACAGCCTAGCTATTGAGGCACTATGCACAACCTTTTTTCAAGGCTGCGAAGCATGGAGGAAAGGAACGGATGAGGGGAAGCGCACGTTGTTGAGTCAAAAGATAGAGCACTCTGTTTGAAAGAAAAAAAAAAGTTTTGATCTGGATGCACTTGATCGATTGACTGTCTACATGAATAATGGTTGACAAGAACTCGGGCGTTTCTCTTTGGATTACATTACATAGATCCTTGCTGAAACCTAGCTCAATCACCTTGTGCGAACACGAACAGATAATATTATACAAGAAACTGAGAGAATCGAAGCTGCTCGATCGGCGGCCATCTGCTTTCCAAACTCTACAGCACCTCGATCTGGAGCATCTCTCGCGGCACCGGCATGGTGAGCTGCAGCCTGTCATCGTCGTGGTAGTCATACTCCTGCTGCTGCGGCGTGGGCAGCGGGCGGCAGCAGAGAGGGCACTCGCGGTTCTTGCGAACCCACTGGAAGATGCAGCGCTCGTGGAAGACGTGGAGGCAGGGCATGGCCCTGGGCGTCGCCTCCTCCCCCTCCTTCTCCGAACCCGCGGCGAGGTCCTCCAGGCAGATGGAGCAGCCGTCGCCCGGTTTCACTTTCACCTCCGGCAGCTGCCAGCGGAGGGTGGCGTCGTCGTCGGCGACCCGGGCGCGCGTGTTGCTGTCGTCCCGCACCCGTTCCATGACCGTGAACATCCTCGTCCCGTCGAGGATGTCGGTGGGGGTTGGTCCGTCACTATACCAGAGCATGCGACTGCCGGGGAGGAACTCGTCGAAAACGTGTTGGGGCAGCTCCGCCGCGGACACCTCCACCGTCTGCCATCTCCACCCTCCACCGTCCTCCATCGGACTTGGCTAGCTGGAGAAGACGGGCCGGAACGAAGCAGCAGGGAGCGGCGGATGCGGATCTGACAGTGGCGGGAAGGATGGAATAGTGGAGCGCGAAAAAACGAAAGCTGACAAATCGTGCTTATATAGGCAGGGCCAGGTACCTCAGTTCGGATTCGGATCCGATTCCGTAGAGGAAGAGGAGGCAGGGGCGATGGTGATGTCGATTTCGATCTGGTTTTAGGCGGCAAAACGCCCCCTGCTGGTTTTAGGCGCAAAACGCTCCGAGTCCGAGTCCCGCTGGTCCGCTGCCGCCGCGCGTTCTGTTCATTGATCCGTGCGTCTCGCGCTCTCCTCCGTCGATTAGACGCGCCCATCTTCTGGCTTCCAGTGCCGCGCGGGGCAGCCGGAGAGACCACGCCGTTCGTCCATTGCTCGCGAGGCAGCGCCGCGAGCTGCCCGAGAATCGCTCGTCCAGCACCCTCCGGTCTTAGCCGCTACCCTTCACTGCTTCCGGCTGCGCTCGTCTCGGCGGCTCATGTTCCAGGTGAGCTGACGAATCCTGAAACTCCCGTATTTCCAGACGCAAGCTTTTGCAAATGTCAATGCTCATGATGCACGATGTAGAAGCTTGAGTTCATACGCCATGATGTTACTGAATGGAACAGGTTCTGATGGGACCTAATTTCTTCCACAATGCTCGGAGAAGGGATTCAAAGATGAGATTGTTTGTTCTCTGCACTTTACACTTCTGGCCAGTTGTTCAGTTAACCATTTTTCTTAACATGAACTGGAATTTACTTGCCAATAAAAAAGAAAAACCTTTGTTTCTTAAGTTGATTGTTCAGAGCGAGTTACTTGATTGATATGCTTCTATGTTGCACACACTTGATTGATATGCTTCTATGTTGGTACTGACAAAACCATAAGTTTGGTGGTACTGAGTTGTCACTTAATGGAAAGGGGTCACACATCTGTAATGTGTGAACCAACCTTAAAGAATGAGAGTTTCATGTGCTCTGTTGCCTTTTTTTTCTGAATGAATGCTCTGTTGCATTTTCATGTATTCATGGCCTAAATGCACTTTTCCCACGTTCTCAGACAGATTCTAGGTAATCCTATCATGTAAAACTAGACCATCACATTTGATTCAGTAAATGTGTAATCAGTAAATTTCTTAATTAAATCATGTACATCTGTCATGACAAGGATTTCTGGTAATGCAGATACATTGATGTAGAAAGCTGGGCAGCAGAAATATTCATTCTACGGAGGAGACTTTCTGAATCAGCGTCAGAAGTTGAACGATGGGTAAGAAGCTTACTTTAAAATGTTGAAGATAGTTCATCTTATTCTAGCCTGATGAATTGAGTGAAATACTCTGAGTGGAACACTGATTTTGCTGAGAAGAAAGTGCTTCGCCTGATACTCAAGTTGTCTTAGATGAATATCTCCTTTTTGGACCTCTGTATGCGAATGGCATTTACAAGATTTAGGATGCAATACCTTGACTCGTTTTTTGAACTGTGTATTGGATACCTAAACTTTTTTATGTGTCAGGCAAAGCTTCACATCAAAATGCTACTGTCTACATGAGACCAAAAGTGCTAAAAGTATATTTATCTTCCCATGACACAATGAAATATAAGAAGTGCCCATGCACTTTAGATGGGCCAGAGCAAGCTCGTTTGTTGACAAAAAAAATTTGTAGTCTAAATTGTTAAGTGTCCTTTTTATTATGCTGTAGCATCTGTGAAAACCATAATTTTGTTCAGCCTTATAACTAAGCCTTCCTTCCAAAAAGGTTTGTTTATAATAGATCATTTTCTGCATGTGAACTGATTTCAAGCAGTATGCTGTTGTCTAGTTCTAATGCTTATTTGGGACAAGCAGAGTGCAGTTGCGTTGTATCCTTCTTGCTGGGCTAGTTTAGTCCTGACCAGAGCCCTGTGTCTAATCTCCTGTACTATAAGCACACATTAGTAAAGACATAATATTTTCATTACTGTAATGGCAATAGAATCCTGAAAGATAACCATGCCAGCCTGCATTTTGGACATCATTTATCTACAACAGATTTTTTTCAGGTCAAAAACATAAACTATCTGAATAATCAGAAGTAATTTTTTCGTTATTTACAGCATAAATATTTCGTATTAACTGCTTATCAGAACTTCAGGTCGAAAACATAAACTTCCTGCATGACGCGGTTTGTAGCTACAGCCTACAGGTTTTCTCCAAGCTTGACCACTGAATTGTGTGCCATCATAGATTGGGTGCGTTGTTTACCTGACCTTGAGTCGATCTTTCAAGGAATGATCTAGTGTTGATCTTGGTGCTTCATTGTATCTGTAAACAAATAATGGAGCTTCGCTTCATTTCTTTTTTTTTTTTTTTAATCGGAGCTTCGCTTGTTTCTTGTGTGTGTTCTCTGTTTGAAGGGCGGGAAAATAAGATGTAGAGCTCTTTGAACTGCTCTACTTCATGGGCCGGGGATTACATTGAAGCATGTTTGTTATAATAGGTCGGCCCATTAGTTCGGGCCAGGTAACGGACAAGTACTCAGCATGAGGCCCGAGGCTTGGAACGGCGGGCCGAGCCAAGGTTGTGCAGGCCGAGACGCACGGTCCCTTGCCTGTCAAAGTGTCAAGCAAGTTGCGGGGTCCGTGATTAGTATCGCCTTGCTCTGTCTCTTCGGAGACATCCGATAAAATTGAAACCATACAAAGAAGATTAGCATAGTCCCCGAGGATGACATGCACAATCGAGAAATGGTCCAAATTTTTTTTTGCAATTTTGTGCCCTTTTCTTAGGAGGAAAAAAAAATGTACTACACGTGCATCAGTATACTACGTACCTACATGGCAAATAAATATTTACACATGGCTGAGATAGTCCAACAGGAAACCGTTTTGCTACACCAAGCAGAAACTTGGACACGAAGTAACAACATTACTGCATTAACAATTTGTTTGATCTTTTCATTATGCTGCAAATATTCCCTAACAAAAAAACACTTGATGTTCTATTATTATTAGTGCTGCACGACCATCTCTCACCAGCGACCCACGCAGCCGAAGAAGTAGCCCTTGAACCTGCTCCTCCCGTCAGCTGAAGCCAGATCAACCGAACAAAAATTAACACAGCAGGGACACCAACAAATTCTGACAGTTTTGTAATAAAAAAAGGGGGTACATAATAGTAGCAGTGTTAAACGAAAATCGGCAGAGAAAGAGGGCAGCACGTTGCCCAGTTGGCAAGGATCAATCGAAGAATTATTGGCAGGTGAGGTACTGCTAGCAATAGTGTGTTTATTATTACTAGTTCTTGGAGTCCAGGAAAGAAACAGAGAATTTAGCTAGAACAAGAGGGGGAGTCATCGAGTGCATCGCCTGTGCTGTGTCTTCCTCTCTCCCTGCCTGTGCTGTGCCTTGGAATTATCAGCTCGACACGGGGTGGATCGATCGACGCTCAGCTCAGGATAGTAGTACTAACAAATTACTACTACCAGTTAGATATAATAGCTGGCTTAACAATTGCATTGCGCTTTGTTTCACAATAAAATACTCTTTTTTTCAATCCATTTTCATGGCCGATAAGTTCTTCCTAAATTCAGTGATGTTATTATTGTTACTACGACAACTGACCTTGGGAGGCGCGCAGATCGGCTGGCGTGTCTCGGTGTCATCGCTGAGCTGGCGGCGGTGGCGGCGTCCGCGTCGTTCGCGGTCCTCGCTGCCGCCGCCGCCGCTGGCCGCAGTAGTCGACCCCTGCTGCTGCTCTTCGCCGCCCGGGGCGCCGGCGGTGCTGGTGGACCACGACAGCGCCTTCCTGCGCTGCATCCTGGCGGCGCGGATCTTGGAGAAGTCCAGCGAGTAGTCCGGCACCGCGCCGTCGCCGTCGCCCGCCGCCATGTTCTCCCAGCCGCCGAACGCCGGTATCGACGCACGCTGCCGCTGCTGCTGTTCCCATCCCACGACAAGACTCATACAGAGACTGAGAGATGGATAAAATGGTGATCAACCGAGACAGACAAGATTGCGCTGCATCTCACCTCCATTATTGTGTCCATCATCACTAGCACAGCACCGCTCGAACTCGGACCCACGTCTTCTCGTTCCCTCTGTGTGCAGCAGACACTGTTGCCAGGAGAAGACGAGCTCAAGCCTGAAAGCAAGGGACACAATGCGAGCTTTGCTAGTGGAGAGTTCAACCACACCGTATTTATACGTGGCCAGGAATTAACAGAGATGCTCGGGGTCAGGGGCGACTTTATTGTTCACACTTGACAGGGCGGCGAGCTGTCTCTGCATTGGGCAGGCATGCCCTGTTACGTTACTGGACACAGCCACATCAGATTGATATTCAGGACTGTCATGGGAAGGCACCGTATGGCGCCGTTGCAAGGAGGCTAAGCCAACCAACACACGCTTACCTGTTGCCAAGTACTATACCAACCAAGAAAAAATATAATCATGCTCTTACGGTTTAATTACATGAATCAAGATACGACCTGGCGAAAAAAAATATCAATATGACAAATATTTAACAGTTGGATTGGTTGGGGAACGCCAGCCTAGCCAGTAAAAACGCAATAAAAATAGAACATTTTTATTTTCTGTTTCAAAGTGGGAACACACCCCCCACCACACATCAGGTATTAATAAACTGATAAGAACAGATACGACCGTTGATCTTAATCAAATCATAATAAAAAAAATACTAAAAAAAGGTATGAGCTACAATGTGAGAGGTGTAAGAGGTTCAAGCATCAGCATCACGCTTGCTTGATAGAAGGATTACAGGGCGAATTAGTGCCCTAGTTATATACAAATTTTCTAACATAGTACTTATTTGATTGCTCTTGCTCAGAAGATTACCAACGATATATATAATACTGACCTTTTTCATAGATAGGAGAGAATCACCTTCATGAAGAGTTCCTTCAGATTTGGTTTGATTTTCTAATCTGATAGGTATCTGAATTTGTCGTAGTGGAATGATATAAAATCCACTTAGGATTACGTAGATTAATACTGAGATGGTCTATACAAATCAAAATAGGAATTCACGGATGTTGCATATATCTGACGACGTGAGGTGGAAGATCATGCATGCAACTAGTATGTTTGGATCAACCATAAACTGAAAAACACAACGTAGCCAGGACAAGCAGCGATATTAAGACACTCTGGTGAGTTTTTGTTTTAGAACTGTCCCTATCATTAAGGGGACCAAATGAAGCTCACAGCACAGTTTCACATCAAAAGGAAAGCTTTGGCTACTCATCCAAAATATAGACATATCCAGGCTGTGGTAGGCAGCAAAACAAGTAACAGCTTGATTGATCTAATCGACGGCAGCCTCAGCCTGCCGCGGTAAGGAATAGTGGGTACTGGGTAGGAGGGATGCCCCAACGCGGCCGTGAAAAGAGTTGCGCCGGCCGGCGCAAGCGAGAAATGTGGTTGGGGACATGATGACAAGCTGGCCAACTGGTGGACGACGACGCGTAAGAGAGTTCACAAGGCAGAACGCCGCGGTTTCGATTCCTTTGTCGTTCTCGTCTCCTGGTCCCTCTGGAAGGAGAGAAACCGGAGGGTTTTTGATCACCGACAGAAACCTCCTCTGGCCCTGGTCGACGAAATCAGAGACGAAGGTCGAACGTGGGCAATGGCGGGGTTCAGGCAACTAGCCCCTTTCATTTCATAACTTATCTTAGTCGTAACCTGCACTCGCAGGGTTTAGCTCGCGTGTGTTTTCTTTCCGGCGCCCTACTCCTTGGACGCCTGTTTTGGTTGTACCATTTCGACTGCTTTGTTCCCTCTTAATGAAAAGCGCACTACGGTGTGTCCGTGAAAAAAAAAGAAATGTGGTTGGGGAGGAAGAGGAACTAATCTACGGCAGTAACAAAGAACCAATGGAGGCCCAGTTGCTAAACCCGCAACGGTCATTTAGGCCCAATGGCAAATAGCTAAGAAGTTCTCTTTAAAACACGTACAGCTTTTCTTCTCCTAAAGTAAAATGAGAAAAATGAAATGAAATACAGCTCTCTTTCTATCGCGAAACAAATTGATAGAATACAACTCTAAGCTAGAGACTATTTACAAGTATACATACGCTTTCAAATACAAGTATACCCTACTACAAAATAATTGTTGATTATTTTTAGGTTTTATGCACCGATTGACGGTCAAATAATACCTGGTAATGTTGTGGCACTGTAATAAGGTCTATCTACAAAAAATGAGAAATGCCTAATTTTCGATCAGCTGAAATTATAAGGTCCTCTCAATCAACGTTCACAATCATTAGATTTAGATTGGAGGCCTACAATATTTAATTTTTTTTTCTGTAGTCTATATATACAAGATCATGTTATAGTTGCAACCTATATAAAAATGCCTCGAGTCTAGGATAGTGGAACATAAGGAAGTGTGTTCCAAAACAACAGAGATAACCATTAGCTGCTAATACCAACTGGTCTGGAACAGATCCATCAAATGGTCTAGATAATAATTCTGTTAGCGAATTAACAATATTTCACTAGCTTATTCAATCCAACCCAGCTAATAGCTGCTAAGTCGTGCCAAATGTCTATTTACCCTTGCTCAGATTATTGGTGTTGAAAAAGGGCATGGGGTACAATACACCAAGTAACAATCCAACCACTATTATCTCTAGTGGTTTATTAAAAGCACTCATAATTAATTGTTAGTGAGCTGACAATAATTATCTATTACATGTTATAGCTAGATAACAATAATATTTATCATTTTCATGTTTGCTAGCTAACAGCTATCCCAAGTGGTTTAGAACGACACAACTAATGGGACTCCCTATATGGCACTTGGTGCTAATTAAAAACATCTGAGAACTAGCCCAATATTTTTTTTTTGAGGAGAATGCAGTTGTCCTACCTTTCATTATAGAAGAAATAAAAGAGAGTTTAAGAACAAATAAAAGAGTCTGCCTGGCAACCATCGTTGCTAATGCTGAAATGAAAAAGTAAAAAACAAGCCTCAAGAAGGTACTAAGGCGCGACAGCATAAATCTATGGCGGTTTGAAACATAACCATCTAAACATGCGCACGGAGGTAGCCGGCAATTTATTGATCTTCTTCATTAAAGTTGCCCAAACGTTCTCATGCCCTTTTATATATGTCAATCTCCTCTTTTATTAATAGTGCCACATGTATTGGCTCCTTTGCAATGCCTTGGAAGATCCGTCGATTTCGTTCCTTCCAAATACCCCACCATGTGTATAGTATTATTCCACAATGGTCTCTTCTTTGTGACGCTGTCATCGAAGCAATTCCTCCCTGAAATCAGTTAGCCACCCCTTGCGCTTGTTGGCCTTGCTGCATCAATCCATCGAACTGGGTCCAATCTGCCACATATTGGGTTGTTTGTCTAGTGAAGGCACACTCTATGAGGAAATGGAACGTGGTCTCCATTTGTTGTAGGCACAGCAGACAAACCACATTCAAGAACTAGCCTAATATCAGGCCATGAAAAATAAAAATAAAGCTCAAAAGATACTCAAATTACAGCATTAAATGTAATCGACGTGATGGTTCTTGAAAATGGAGTTATGGTTTATGTGAAAAATCCATTTAAAGTTTCAAAGTTGGTTCTTGTGTTCACTCACCTTTTTCATCCACTCCAATCAGAGCGCGTGACATATGTGTGATAGCACGTAGACGGTTCGTTGTCGATGTCCCACTTGCATGAATCACATACTTTTCCATTGTGGTGATAATAAAGAATCTCAACAACACTTGTTACCAACCCGGGTTTCATGCATGAATTGGTCCACTAATGCACTCTCCCTATCTCGTAGGGTTTCTGGGACCATGGGCGGATCAATAGTGTAGGCAATGGGTGCGGCCACACCGACGAAAAATTGAAAAACATGTGATTTTGTTCAATTTTTCATCATATTCGCATCCTTAAAATAAAAGTCTATGCACCTACAAGACAAGCGCACTCCCCTCGAATTTTCTCTAGCTCCGGCCTTGTCCGGGATGATTATATATCCATATCCTGGATATCTTGCTACCCCAAAAAGTCATTTTTTGTTTTGGTCCTCAATGCCAAGGCAAAACAGATTGAGTGCGTGCTTTCTAAGCATATATGTGACCAACCTTGACGTTGCAATTATTATGACGGTTGGGTTTCACAAGTGGAGGAAGGTTACTGATGTACGCTACGGATATTTAAGCTAGAGTTTTCATATTTTGTTTACAAATAGACTGTCAGTGTGATCAACGTCATAAATCATCAATTTGATCGATGTAAATGCCACAGATGAGGAAGGTTTCGACATACAGAACATGGCACATGGGCATTATTTACATCAAATGAACCAATAATAATGTTCATAATTGAATTAAAAATGATTATAATGAGGCTGCTGGACTTCAAACGTAGTTGAAATTATCATGTCTGACACGCAAAGGTAATAAGAAGTTGAATTTCTCAATCGTGTGCATTGGCGATCACACGACTTCAAAACTCTTAACATCTTCGATCAGATCGAGTCATTTTTTTTTTCTTTTTTGAAATATAACTCTAATTTGTACTCCGTTACATGACAAATTAATGAGGGGCTATTGAGCATCAGTAAATAATGGGGCGTCAAACATCACCAAAAAAAACAATCTTTGCTCTAGCTCTCTCGCCACTATCACATGCCGGCCGGCCTCTATAAAAATTATAGTAGGAATATAAATATGATGAGGATAGGGTGACCTTCGTTCAAATACGCAACCTCTAGAAAAAATTCCCTGTAGTCCAGACTTATATACGGAACATAATGTACTCGCTCCCCATCTCGAAGACAGGGACCCGGGTGGGCGTGACAATGTGTAGCGTCAAGTCAATCCGTGTGATGTGTTAGTGTTGCTGCCCAAAAAGTGGTTTCTTGTCTCGGTCCCCAATTCCAAATGCAGAGCGAGATTGAGTGTGTGCTTGGCTAGTTGGCTAACCTAACCTTATGACATTGGCACATTTTATTACATCAGGGTTCTTATATATTAATCGTTGTTTGCATGGCTATCACCCTTAAAACTCTTAACACCTACGGGGGTCTGTTCGTAACGATTAGAGTCACTTTTTGTGAATAACTAACAATCAGTCGGGGGTCTGTTCGTAAAAACGTGTGCAAGTTGAAATTCTCTTGAATTCAAATTATGTTGAGACTTGAGAGTTCTTTCCATATTTTTCTGTGTTGCCTCATTCTAGCTAGCTAGTTTCTTTAACTTGGGGTCCAAGACAGGTTAATTATACTATTTTGATTTTGCTCCGCATAACAGTAATCTTTACATTTACACAGCTTAATACCACTTTAAAGTAAAAATACTTATCATTTGCACCTCTTATATATATCTTTTTACCTTTAGCTAATTAATACAAGAATGGAAATTGGTACTGGATATGCTATTTTTGTGGTTCTGGTCCACAACATAAAATACTTTGTCATTTTTCGAGTACGGTAAATTTCTTAGAGACAAATAACGACCAAATTTCTTGCAGGGATGGAGATGTGAATCCACCACATTTTGCATATTATTAATAACGAGTTTGACGATGATGGTGATGACGGGGAACCTCGTGGCTTCCGAGCGATGGGGTCCTCTGCGTCGTTATGTGATGAAAGAAACTTGAAACGCCCGGGCATTGTCATTTTACGACCCTCTCGGATCTTATGACAAAGAGAGGTTTCTCATTGCCCAACGACAAGATGATCGGTATACCAAAGCGACACCTGCTGCTTCTGGAGGATCTTTTGGATAGATTTATATATTAGAACGGCCGGCATGCATGGACCATTTCCGATCTATTTCCTCAAAGAATAGGGAAAATAAATGTTGCCACATGACCTTGCATCTAGTTCGAGCATTATTAGTTCCGTTTATTGGAGAAGCCTGAGTATTCGGTCATACCCGAATGTTTCAATCCGATTAATTCTCTCTTTATAACTTTGGTTATTCAAAATCAACGCCTGAACTACTAGTGATGATTTTTTTTGGCTACTCGAGGACTTTGGGTAATGCAATTTTAGTTCGGCTTTGGTCGGGTGTGACTGTGAACTATACCCAAACTTCCACTGCTAATTCACAACAGCACTCGCAAAATTAGCAAAAGGAACCGACACTACATTGTGTTGTAGTAGCAACTAAGAAAGTCACACGTCACAACCACAAAGTCACACAAGTTGACTTATAGAAGTGACAAGCAAATAAATGTAGTGTTTTGTACTTAGTTTTTTACACCACTGTTGTCCGGACTGAGGCAGTTTCTTCAAGGTAAAAAATATTGTTCGTTTTTTGTTAATCTCGGTCTTGTTTTTCTTTTTTTTTCGTTCCAGGACTCACACACCACCTTTCTCTATATATTGGTACCAATCTGTGGTGTACCCAGCACGCGAAATCAGCACGGCGGAGAAGAAATTAACTCTTCCATCGCCAAAACAAGAGAGAGCAAGCTCTATGGCAGCTAATATGTGCCACTTGGCACTCCTCATCGCTCTCACTTTCTACACGCCACTCTTCGCCGTCGACCTCGTGGCAGGAGGCGGCGGGGTCAGCTTGGACTACAACGTCGTCGACGATCTCCTCATCATGGCCAGCACGGTCATCTTCTTCCTCGCCGTCATCCTCCTCCACTTCAGGCTGGCCACACTAGGGGTCGAGGGTGGCTTCTTCATGGCCGCTGCAGGCTGGAAGGCTGCTGTCCTCTTCGTAATCTTCCTCACTGTATTATTGTGGATCACCCGTCAGTCCGTCACTGCCTTCATCATGGTTCAGCTCTAATGGACATCGCTTTTACTCTCTCCTGTCATAAATAATTGATGTCGACTTTTGTAAGTGAACTTTATCATTCATCTTATTTAAAAAACTTGATTCAAAATGCATAAAATTTACAGTCGTGGTAGAGTACATTTAGTGATCAATCAAATTATAACAAAATATATGATAATAAACATAATTTTTGAATAAGACAAATGACAAAGGTTATGAAAAAAGAGATCAACATCCATTATTTATGATCAGAGAGGGGAAGTGAGTACGTACGTACTTACGCACGCATATAGTGTAATTAAGTCCAGCTCCCGGTTAGACCGCCTTATGAATCTAGCTAGCTTCTTTGGTGTTAATAAATTAAATAAAACAAACAATCGTCCTTATGCATGTACTACTATACGTCCGTGTCATGTTGCTGTGTAGTGATGGTTCATATATATAATTTGCAGGCAATATTAGTTCCTTACGTGTCATTGTGTGTTTATTCACATTAGAGAGAGGACAAGAGATTTGAGTCTGAATTAGTTAATTAGTTGGTGATGCATATATAGGGCATGTATGCTGGCATGAAACTGGGATCTGCTGTTGTTTATTAGATGTAATCGTACGCCTACGGTAAGCCGGCCTGTCAATATGTAGTTGTGTTTTCCATCGTCGTTTGTCTCTGGATCTTGCATGCAACTGGCCGCGCTCGCCTTGTAAATGACTGAAATGTCCACTCTGTACGTATCTACATTTGGATTTAATATCTGGTTTTGTTTCGATTTCAAATCGTCTTCTCTGGGTTTGTTGTGTTGAGCACTTGAATTATAGTAATATGTGTCAACCCTTTTTATTTGCAACTGTATACAAAGAACATGTTTCAAAATGAAATGAAGATTTCATTTCACGAAATTGTGCCTTTGAAGTCCCCAGGTTTTTTAGCCCATAGGTGCCATCGGTTTAGCATTTTATATTAGGAGTAAAATGCATAACTAGTACCCTAAACTTGTTAAGATGTATCACCCAAGTCCCTCAACTTTCAAAATGCGGCTCGAGCACACTAAACTTGTCAATATGTATCATTTAGGCCCTCAAACTTCCTATACGGTTTATTACAATCTATTTAGGTCTCTAAACTTGTCCTAGTGTGCCATCTAGATCATATAACTTGCTTATTAATTTACTCACAATATAAATAATTTAAATTAGCAATAATATACCTATCTAATGTCTCTATCATGACCATATATCACTCTGAATCACTATTAAGGATATAAACTCCTTGCATTAGGGACTTTGAAGCTTCAATCAACGGCTACCTCCGCCACCAATCATCGCGTGCCGTCGACGTCGCAAAGCTATGTTCGTAAGCAATGGCGCACTAAACACACCCCCAACCCTCTGAATCGGTGACCGCTGCCACGGCAGGTGATAACCGTCTTTCACGACACGGTGGCGCCTTCGCCGCCGCGCCTCCGTTCATTGTGCACTGTTCGTGCTCAGCTGTTATCCTCTATGCTTTGTTATCGCCTGAAACTCGGCCGGATTTCAGACGATTAAGAAAGAGGATTCCTCTTTGTATTTTTACCATATCATCGAAGTTAACATCATCTTTAAAAGGCAAAATTAAGATTCTTAAAATTAAACACCATAGCGAAATAGAAAAAATCTCAATAATATTTTTTTTCATTTTTGATCTAGTATTTAACTTTAACAATCTGTGATTAAAAGATATATATGATCATGATAGAGACATCAAGTAGGCATATTAATGTTAATAAAAATTATTTGAATCGTAAGTAAACTAATAGTAAGCTACATGACCTAGATGACACGTTGGGACAAGTTTGAAGATTTAAATAGATGGTTATAAACCATATAGCAAGTTTGGGGACCTAGATGGTACACTTTAACAAATTTAGAGTGCCAGATCCGTGTTTTGGGAGTTGAGCGGCCTAGGTGACACACCTCAACAAGTTTAGGTATCTGCTGTGCATTTTGCTCTTATATTAATTTCAAGATATCAAAATTCTAGTACCATGGACGCGCTGCTCCGAACATCTATCTGTTTAGCATATGCTTTTTAGAGCCAGACGATGCACTAAGGGCTGGGTCCCACCTGTAAATTGACGGAAATTCTAACGGACTTGACGGCAATGGTAAAAACGGGTTAAAAATTGCACTCTGATGGCACCTATGGGATAGATACAATTGGAATGGTAAATACGGGTCTAAACAGAATTGTAATGGCATAGAAAGTATTATCCCTTTCTTTTTTGGTCTCGAAGCTCAAGTCCAAAATTGGGTAGAAGCAGCATTTTCAGTACACATTCAGCATCACGTACGTACGTACGCTGGGCTGTCGTGATAATTGACCAGGAGACAAATATCTGATCCATCCACCATCAGTAGTAACCAAGCTCTGATCAGTGTGGCCAAGCAGGACTACTCGGCGACGTCTGTTGCACGAAACAGACACCAAGCTCCGTGATTCCCATCTTCCGCTATCGGTTCCAAAGGGTGCTAACAAGAGAGTGACTTCTTCGTTGTCCGTTGTTTCCCAGACGAACATAGCGTTCATATCCCATGCTCTTCAGTCAGAAAAGGTTTGAAGGGTCTAAGTGCTCCAATGCTCTCCGATTCTCGTGCAAGGATAATAGGATAATCATCCTAGGTTCAACAGTAGAGCTTAAACTTTGGCAAACTGATTAAGTTTAAACGTTCTTCACTTCAGTCAGGAGGTTTGACAGCCAAATAGTAAAGCTATGTGGAGCCGATTGTTGCGTTGGCGAACACCATGTTTCAAAACTCTCTGCTTACGGTCTTCTACATCATGTTGTCGGTAAGCACGACGGCTCTTAAAAGGCTTTTGCTACTAATTTTTTTTAAAATGCTGTCGTACGTACAAGCCACACTACAGATTTTACCATGACTTATAGTGAGCCAAGCCCGATCTGCTCCATAGTTTGAACAACCATCATTGGGTATGAGACAACAGCTCATGATACATAGCCCCACGTTTATTTATCCTGGAAAGAAACCTGAGCTTCAAAGTCTTGTGCTAGTTATGTACTGATATATGGAAAGAGGGGGGCAAAACACGTTTTATGTAATGCACATCTAAGAATTAAGTTGCTCATAAACTGAAGTCGTTATGTCGGTTTGAAAGAATGAAAACAGTATGCACATTTAAGTTCCATTATGTAGCCTGTTGTAAGTTCATAGGACAACACCAGAAATTCTCCAGAAGCAATTCGAACCATCAGTAAGATAACAGTTGCAGAAAATAAAATCGAGTGTCTACAGAACATATCCTTACATCATTAAGAAATAGGCAAAAGCACATTCGGTCCATTTCAGTGCATCTGAAGGTAGAGCAATACATGGGACATTCTGATGACACACAAAAGGCTTAGGGCTTGGGCTAACTATAAACTAATCAACTTTCCTGAGTTTTAAGTTATTCTTGGGCAACTTTCCTGAAATGCGCAGCAAAAGCTCAACAAGCTGGTGGACATCATCTTCTTTATATATGATTTCAGAAAGGGCGAGGTTCACACACTTGACATCCAAGCTACGGCATGTTTTGTTTGCTTTGGCCTTTCTTTTCTTTTTCTTGGAATCATTTGAGAACTGCCAGCAGCAAAAAGATGTAAGATCAAAAAAAAATTTAGGTGCATAAGAAGTTAGAAATCAAAGTAAAGTATATACCTTGCAGTACCGCAGAGTAAGCTTCTCCAGATTAGGTGAGTTCTCAAGAAAGAGTGCCAATGTTTGGAAATCATCACTAAGATCACAGTTGTCCAGTAACAAGTTCCTCAAGTTCTTGAATTCTTTGAATGTGGATTCCTTATCGAGCACCTCAAGTAGATTATATGCAGCACAACATTATTATAGAATAATGAAGTGAATAAATGGGAACAATCGACAACAATGAGAAAGCTTACCATCGTCCCCAAATTGGACAACTGTAAACGTGTTGCATTAGATATGCTAGAAAGAATCTTGAATTGACAGTGGCAAAAGTGGCCAAGATGAATTGAAGCCTTCTCAAGGGATGGCATCTCATTTACTTCAATAGCACGATTAGAGTAATCATAGGTCATAACCAGGCACAGAGAAGCAATGGCAGGGGCTGTAATAACCAGCAGACGACCTGTGTTGAACCCACCATCAATAACCAAGCTCTTCAGTGTGGATGACGTAATATCAGAAAGGCCAGGGCCAAGGCATGCACAATTTTTCAGAATCAAGTTCTTCAGGGAGTGGGAGGTGATGTCAGCAAAGTCACATCTGCAACCTCTCAGCTCCAAATCCTCCAATGAATGGCATGCAGAACTAACATGCTCTGCAAAGTGATTGTCCAGGAATATGTCACAAAGATGCAGCCTTTTCAAGCGCCAAGAATTGGAGCTCAACCCCTCACGCTGAATTCTAGGATCCGGGGCACTGTATTTCATTGCACGACGGAACCAAGAGGATGCAACCTCTGCGCCAAAGGTAGGTGCCTTTGTTTTAGGAACGCTAAGCCTGAACGAATCCAATAGTGCAACATTACAACGGAGCATCAGGTTGACGGCGAAGTCCTCGAACTCCTGCCAATCCCTGTCTTTGACATAATAAGACCTGTACGTTGTCCCCGCCTTGAACTCATCTAGGTCGATGTCGAAGCATGGAGCGGAGCGCCAGAGGTGCATCCAACGCCTGGAGAGCACGCACGTCTGCATCACCTGCCGGGCCTTCAAGAAGGACATGATGGTGTGGAGGAGGCAGTCTGGCAGCGCGCTCAGCCGGTCCAGCTCGCCGGCCATTGTGCTACCTCTACCACCACAGCTCACATGAGCCCGCTTGGTCGTGAACTCGAGCTCCACTGCGGTGGTCAAACATGATTTGATGCGAGGATCTCAATAAATCGAGGAGTATTGAAAAGCAAATTACTTATACCTACTGGGTATGCAGACATCGATGAAGCGCAGGGAAAGAGAGAGACTTACCGAGCGCGGCAGCCTCACCGCACCACGAGCTCCAACTTGCGACTGGGGACGACACTGCCACCTGCCGGAGAATCGCAGCGCGGCGCCGGCGCAAGCGGAGAGGTGCCCTAACCCTCGCCTGCCCTCCTTCAACGGGAAGAGGAGAGGTACGCCACTGCCCGCTAATTAGAGGCCCAATTGTTTTTGTTTTGTTTTGCTGCGATCTGCTCGCTGCTCATTGGGCGAGGGAAACGTCTGTTTATGGGCTGGGGCAAAGCGAAACGGAGGCCCAGTTATCTGAACCGCCGCGGCCGCTCCATACCTGGAACCGGCCCATATGCGGGCGCATGTGTGCCCCGGGGCTCCTAGGCTCGCGTCGGTTCGCCGCCGGCGGCGGCGGCGGCGGCGGCTGGCCGGCGTTGCGTTGATCGTCGAAAAATTCCTGGGCATCCTCCGTTGCTGTTTCCAAAAGATATCGCAAACACAATTTCGACACAAGATTAGTGCTAGTGTTCCCGTGTCACGATTCTTCACGGTCACGGGCCATCTCAACCGAACACCGCCTTGCAGATGCATCCATCTATTTCTATTCAATCGGTCACCAAACAAAGATTAGAGCTGCATGCAAGCGCACTAAACAGAGAGAAAAGAGAGATCCACTTATCCCCTGACATGACACGTGTGGAGCAAAAACTGTTTTATGTAACGCACATCTGGGAAATAAGTTGCTCATAAACTGAAGTCGTTATGTAGGTTTTGAAAAAAAATGAAGAACAGTATGCACATCTAAGTTTCTTTTTCTAGCCTCTGGTAAGTTCATCGGGAAAAACCAGAAATTTTCCACATGCAATTTTAGACATCACTAAGATAACAAGTGCGGAAAACAACGTGAGTACAATAGTCTAGAAGCAACAGCAAAACATACATGCACATTCTGATGGCGGCACACACAAGGCCTGGTCTAACTATAAACTAATCAACTTTGCTGAGTTTTAAGTAATTCTTAGTCAGCTTTCCTGAAACGCGCAGCAAAAGCTCAACAAGCTGGTGGACATCATCTTCTTCATATATGATTTCAGTACGCGCGAGGTTCAACACTTGACATCCAAGCTACGGCATGCTTCCTTGGGTTTGTGCTACCTTCTCTTTTTCTTGGAATCATTTGAGAACTGTTGGCAGTGAAAAAGATGTAAGATAAATAAAATAGACTTAGGTGCATAAGAAGTTAAAATTCACATTAAGCATATACCTTGCAACACAGCAAAGTAAGGTTCTCCAGATTAGGTGAGTTCTCAAGGAAGAGTGCCAATGTTTGGAAATCATCACTAAGATCACAGTTGTCCAGTGACAAGTTCTTCAAGTTCTTGAACTCTTTGAATGTTGTGGACTCCTCGTTGAGCACCTCAAGTAGATTATATGTCAGCACATTATTATACAATAATCAAGTGAATAAATGGGAACAATCGACACTAATGGAGAAAGCATACCATTGTCCCCGAATCGAACAACTGTAAACGTGTCACATTACATATGCTGCAAAGAAGCTTGAATTCATATAGTGGTTAAGATTGCTTTCTATTGCACGCCATGTGTCATGATATAGACGAATTGAAGCCTCTCAAGGGATGGCATCCCATTTAATGAAATACCAATATTAGAGTAACCATATCTCATAACCAGGCACAGAGAAGCAATGGCAGGGGCCGTGATATCCAGCAGATTACTTGTGTTGTTCCTGCCATCAATAACCAAGCTCTTCAGTGCGGACGCCGTAATATCAGAAAGGGAAGTGCAAGTGCAATCTTGCAGAACCAAGTTCTTCAATGAGTGGGAGGTGATGGCATCAAATTCACAATAGCAACGTTCGAGCTCCAAATCCTCCAGCGAACGACACGCTGAACTAACATGCCCTGCAAAACGATCGTCCAGGGATATGTTGCCAAGATGCAGCCTATTCAAGCGCCATGAATTGGAGCTCAAATCCTCACGCTGAAGGCGAGGATCTGGGGCACACTATTTCATTGCACGACGGAGCAAAGAGGCTGCAACCTCTCGGCCAAATTCAGGTGCCTTTCTTTTATTAACGTTAAGCCTGAACGTATCCAATAGTGCAACATTGCAACGGGACATCAGGTTGTCAGACGTGGATGCCGTCCCTTGGTTGAATTCATCTACGTCGATGTCGAGGCATGGAGCGGAACGCCAGAGGTGCCTCCAGCACCTGGCCAGCACGCAGGTCTGCACCACCTGCCGGGCCTTCATAGGACATGATGGTGTGGAGGAGGCAATCCGGCAGGGCGCTCAGCCGGTCCGGCTCGCCAGCCATGGTGCAGCTGCCACCGCTCACACAGGTCCGCTTCATCGCGGCCTCAAGCTCCATGGATTACACGTTCAATCAGGGCAGTTCCTCTGTAAAGACACGATGAAGCAAGCCAAAAGTAAGAAATCAAATCAAATTTCATTTGCACAAGGTAGCATAGATAATATGTACATGTTCAAAATTGCATTTGTGAAGCTAGATATTTTTTGTAATTGATGAAACCAGAACATTTAGTTCCTGAGTGGCTCTAAAATCATACATATTTCTTCACCATATTGTACATAACGAACAAAATGCATGCATGGATAATGCTTCGCTCGGAGCCTAGGAGCAGCTCCAGTGTAAAGAACAGGACGAGGAATAAAAAAAAAAAAGTTCCCCATACCCATTTACACAAGAACTAGAAGTTCCCCCATACACGTTTCAGTGCTAGATCATGAGGTACCGCAAGATTTAAAGAAATGGTGAGATGCTCCGCAGTGGTTCAACATGATTTGATAGTACAAGGGATTTCGAAAAAATTGAGGGCTAAGGAGGTTATTCAAAAGCAAACGATTTTTACCTATAAGGTATGGAGAGATTGACGAGGCGTAGGGAAAACCGGAAAAGTGAGGGGGCTTACTGCCGAGCGCGACAGCCTCGCCCCGCCGTTGGGCCAAGATGCTCGAACTCGCGACTGGAGCCGGAGAAGAGCGCCGCCGGCGCTGGCGCAAACGGAGGTGCCCAAACCCTCGGCTGCCCTCCTTCCTCAACGGCAAGACGGGAAAAAGAAGAGCAGGACGGGTCGGTCGGTCGGTCAGGTCGGGTACGCTACCAATTAAAGGCCCAATTGATTCTTTTTTTTTTCTTAGTGATCTCTTTGTTCGCTCATTGTCTTTGGTCCGGGCAAAGCGAAACCATGGCCCAGTTATATGAACCGCGCGTGTTTCCGGCTCATGTGTCGAAGCGGCCCATCTTTCGCTCACGTGTGCCCGGGACGGTTCGCCGGCGGCGGCTGTGGCCGGCGTGCATGGTTCATCGAGGTACTCGCCAACGCAAAAAAGAAAAAAAAAAAGATTAGAGCTTCGTGCAAGCGAACTCAGCGGGAGAGAAAGATTCACTTATCCCCTGTCGTGACACGTGTGTGGTACCACTTGGCCGCAAAGCCAACTACGATTCCGTCGAGGGCCACACAGGCTCTCGGTGCCTCTGGCTCAGGTCGGCCGGTGATGGGCCCACCCACGGGCCTACCTTCGTCGCCTTCTTCTTCCCGCCGCGCGCTGACGAGCAACCCAGGCCACAGGAATTTCTCAAAACGCGGTCTCCTGTGCAGATTTTCTTCTTTATTTCTTTTCTAGTTTTTAGTAGGATAGTTATTATTTGAATAACTTCTAACACAAAAAAGGTTAAAGATGTCGGCATTTTAGTAATACACACAATTTTGTAAAATGAGTGAAAAAAACAAATCAGACTACACGGTTCCAGGGCAATGTCTGCTGACTTGTCTGTAGTGTCCGTATACGGTCCCTGTAGTTACTCGTTTCCGAAAGCGTCCTTTGATGAAACCGCCGAAACGAAGTCATTTTCGCATACTTTTGATTTTCTTTTACCACACTGATGAAAATCTGAAATTATGGACATGAAAAGGCAAGGAAAAAAAATAATTGTTCCATTATCTAGAAGTGAAGAACGCGACTTTCCAATCCAAAAATTAAATAAATCAATATATAATTTTTGTAAATCTCTTTCTTCTTCTACCCCTCTTCCTCCCTCACCCATACACTCGCTCCGACGTCTGTGGCCTCTCTCCCTCCACCCAACCCGACCAAGCGACCGCGGTGAGAGAGGGAGAGGCCCCGGCTCAGGCTCCACCCACGCACTCCTCCTCCTCCTCCATGGCCGCAATGGACCTCCTATCCGGCAAGCTTCTCCGCTCCGTCCGCCTCCACACCCCCACCCTCCCGTCCCCTGCCTCCACCTCCCTCCCCTCCCGCCGCTGCACCGCCGCCGCCGTCTCGCTCCCCTCCGCTGCCGCCTCACCACCTCCTCGTCCCCCTCCACCATCACCACCACCACCGCCGAGGAGGCGGAGGACACGAAAAGCCAGGACCTATCCTCCCTCTTCTCTTCCTCCGCCGCCAGCGGCGGCAAGAAGAAGCGGTCGAACAGCGGCGCGTCGAGCATCCCATCGGGGGTGCGGCTGGAGAACGTCAGCAAGTCGTACAAGGGCGTGACGGTGCTCAAGGACGTGTCGTGGGAGGTGCAGCGCGGCGAGAAGGTGGGCCTCGTCGGCGTCAACGGCGCCGGCAAGACCACGCAGCTCCGCATCATCGCGGGCCTCGAGGACCCCGACGGCGGCACCGTCGTCAAGGCCAAGGACAACATGAAGATCGCCTTCCTCAGCCAGGAGTTCGAGGTCTCCGCCTCCCGCACCGTCCGGGAGGAGTTCTTCAGCGCGTTCCAGGAGGAGATGGAGGTCAAAGCGCCGCCTCGACCAGGTGCAGGCCGCGCTCGAGGGCGCCACCGACGACATGGACCTCATGGGCCGCCTCCTCGACGAGCTCGACCTGCTCCAGCGCCGCTCGCAGGACGTCGACCTCGACATGGTCGAGGTCAAGGTGCAGAGGCTCATGCCGGAGCTCGGGTTCGCGCCGGAGGATGCCGACCGCCTCGTCGCATCCTTTAGCGGCGGGTGGAAGATGAGGATGTCACTGGCAGATACTTCTTCAGGTATAATAACTGTTGCGTACAAAATTCCTGAAATGTGAGGAACTCTGAAATTGCACTGTCACAATTCCGCAGCGTGTTCCAGTTCGACTGTTCACAACAACTGCTTCTCAAGATATAATTGGAGCAGGATTTTCCATTTTTATGTGTATTAATTAACATTGCAAATTTGACCATGTGCAGGATCCTGATTTGCTGCTGCTTGATACTACAAATCATGTTGATTTGGATACCGTTGAGTGGCTTGAGAGCTATCTGAAGACACAAGACGTTCCAATGGTTATCATATCTCACGACAGGGCTTTCCTTGATCAGTTGTGTACCAAGATGTAGAGACTGAATTTGGTGTGTCCAAAACATTCAAAGGCAACTACTCAGAATACATTCTAGCCAAGGAGATATGGGTGCAGACTCAATATGCTGCGTGGGAGAAGCAGCAGAAGGAGATTGAGCAGACAAAGGAGCTGATAAACAGACTTGGAGCTGGCGTTAATGCAGGGCGTGCTTCAAGCGAGCAGAAGGTAACTAACTACTCTGACTGGCACTTGCATCAGTCAACCTGATCAACCATTGTGTTTGCATCCACCATTTAGTTTTATCACCTTTTACTTGTTTGTCCTGTGATTACTAACCTCTATCGTATTTCAAATGCTAGAAATTGGAAAAGATTGAAAAGAAGGGTTAATTGGAGAAACCTTTCCAGAGGAAGCAGTTAAAAATCAGATTCCCTGAGCGTGGAAGGAGTGGTAGGACTGTGTTAGCGATAAAGAATCTTCATTTGGATTTGGTGATAAGGTCAGCATACTTGTTTGAATACCCAAAATAGCTCTCGAGAAACTGTAGTGTTGCTGTTGCATCAAGCATTCGGACATATCCTTATTGCTTTGCTATGTCTTCAGATGTTGTTTAACAATGCTAATCTACTAGTCGAGAGAGGTGAAAAGATAGCTATTATCGGCCCAAATGGATGTGGGAAGAGCACATTGCTTAAACTTATTTTGGGGATGGAGAAGCCACAAGACGGCGAAGTGATTCTTGGGGATCATAATGTGTTGCCGAACTATTTTGAGCAGAATCAGGTACAGCAAATTACTCTGCAGCTTTTATCTTCTTATATTGAATTTGCTTCAGATAAAATACTACTGGCACTTAGATTGTCGATCATAGTCTAGAATAATTGCTGTAAAGCTTGTCATTGATCATCGATCAGAGATTGACGGGGTCTCATTTCTTACCAGCAGAAGCTCTTGATTTGGAGAAAACTGTGTTAGACACTGTAGCAGAAGCTGCAGAAGACTGGACACTTGATCAGATCAAGGGTCTCCTTGGTCGTTGTAATTTCAGAGATGACATGCTTGATAGAAAAGTTCGATTTTTAAGTGGGGGAGAGAAGGTAATATACATTTCACTGGAGTCCTTACTTATGAGTTAATGCTTTCCATACATAACTATTATTATTTCTTTGTAGTAGTGATAATCTCTATGTAATTGATCATTCTTGTCTATTATTCCTTAGGCAAGGCTTGCCTTTTGCAAGTTCATGGTGACACCATCTACTCTACTCATCTTGGATGAACCAACAAACCATCTTGATATACCGTCAAAGGAAATGCTTGAGGTCAGATGCAGTTTTTTTTTTTCCAAAAAATTTATAACACTTCCTGATTGAGGATGAGGAAATTGTTGATTTGTAGTCCTAATAATTTCGTTTTCATGGACGACAGGAGGCGATATCAGAATACACAGGTACTGTAATAACAGTTTCTCACGACCGTTACTTCATAAAGCAGATTGTTAATAGAGTCATCGAGGTGAAAGATCAGACTATCCAGGACTATCAAGGGGATTATAATGTAAGTATTCTATAGTTTGCTTGTAGTAGGGCTGCTAGTGCATATATCTAGCAGACTCCGTAGTTCAGTATTGTTTTGGATAAAGTTATTAGATAGTAGTAAAGCAAAGTCATCAAGAAACTCAATGATACAGTTGATGATAGGAAGAAGTCTAGTTTCATAATAGTCCACACTTCTAATCTGATGTGATCTTTTTTTGGCAACAAAAGCATACGAATTATGTTGGTAATTTAGCAACCTATGAATTTTTCTCCCAGAACATATCAAGACAAGAAAAAACCTAATACTGTGGAATTTTCTTCACAAATGTTTGCAGTATTACCTTGAAAGAAACCTTGAGGCCAGAGAGAGGGAACTCGCACGTGAGGAAGAGCTGGAGGAGAAAGCTCCCAAAGTGAAGGCCAAGTCAAAAATGTCAAAGGTGAAAATTTTCATTATCCATCAGTGATCAGATGGACTATAACTGTGGTTCTTTCTAGATTGTTAACCTAAAATATCCTTTTGTTAAACTGCGATGCAGGCTGAGAAAATCGCCAGAAAGAAGCAGAAGATGCAGGCCTTCCAACAAAGCAAGCAAAAATCGAAGGGGCTTAAAAATTCAAAGAGATGGAACTGAGCTTTTATGGTTAATCATAGTGGCATTCACAGTGCCATACATGCTCAGTACCAGTAGCAGGGACTCCATTGTCCCTACTCTGTCTTTACTGTATGCTGTGATTCTTTCAACAAATGCACGCGATTCATGAGGAAGGGTCAGGAATTAACGCTGGTAGCGTCATAGAAGACCAAGACAGAAAATACTTGAACTATGCGCGGGCGGGGGTATTTGTCCTTTGTACATAATACAGTCAGTTTCTGATGAAGACATGTATTATTTTTGCTACTCTTACAGTAGGCCCATACATTGTAAAATTATAATCAAATATTTCCTCATGTACACTTATACGCATCAAATATTTAAATGATGCAAATGAGATTTTTCAGACTTGGTTCATACTGCAGATTTTTTAGGTTGTGATTGAATAGTGAAATGCGTACTTCTGAGTTATTTTCCCCGACGAATTCTTCACAGGATATGCTCATTTTGACAAGCAAATGATATAATCTGTATGGTCAAAAGGATTATAGTTCATGCGCCACTGCAGTGTTCTTTTTTTTTTTCCGAAACAGAAAGGATAGACATCAGTCACATAACTGGTTCGGGATGGTGAACGCAAACAAATAAAAATGTATAAAGGGCAGCAAGCAAAGCAACTAAGCAAAAGACAGGAACAGAGATCCTCCAATTAGATTCAGGTGATGAACAATGCATGTCAAACAAAATAGCAGAAGTTAATCCTATGACAAACAGCAGACCACTTGTTCCTGGGATACAACAGAAGCCATTGACCGGCAAGCATTCGAGACGAACCTTGAGCTTGAACACAATCAAGGTTTGCTGTGTCAAATCTGCAACCATTATTCAGATACAGGAAATACTATGAGATATCAGTCAACAAAAATGACTCTGGTCAACTGCAGTTACTGAAATCCATGGGGCACCAACAGACAATTACCATGGGTATCCACGAAATCCCAACTATTGTCCCCTTCTTCCCCGAGGATGAGACAACGGTCGAGGATGGTGGCTTGTATGGCCCAAGCAGCCCCTCGCCACCATTTGGTTTTGGTCCAACACCAACCTTCACCGGCGACGGCGCCACTGCGGCAGTGATTGCCGGTCTCTGTGAGGTCACAACTGCTGGCATTGGTGCAGCAGATGCCGCTGCCGGCCTGGGAATGGGAGCAGTAGCAGACGACGCTGCTGGTCTACGTGCAGCCGCGGCAGACGCCAACGCAGTTCAACACCGCGGCTGCAAGGATCGGGTTCTGCCCGAGCAATGCCGCAGCCTGTGCCGGATTCCGCGCGCACGCGGCAAGGTCTACCGCGCCGGCGGCCGCGACGGCATCAAGCACCGGCCGCAGCGCGGGCGCCTCACTTGCCACCGGTGGTGCCGGTGTCGCAGAGGCTAAACCCAACGCCGCCGACACGGGCGCCTTGCACCGCCTTCGCGCGGGCTCGGTGGCGAGCTGGCAGCGCAGCGCGCGGCCCTCGAACACGCGGAACGGCTCCTCCACCGCCTTCGCGGCGCCGCCAGCCGCGCGGTACACGAACAGCGCGTACCCGCGGGACCGCCCGGTGCCGGAGTCGAAGCCGAAGGGTCCGCCCTCGAGTTCCCCGAACCGCGAGAAGAAGGCGCGCAGCCGGTGCGCCCTGGCGTCCGGCGCGACGTTGGTCACGTAAACCCTCCTCCCGGCGCCGCAGCCGAAGTCCGCCATCGGGCCGCCCGCGAGGCGAACTGCGCGGAGACGGGGCGACCGGCGACGACGCCGACGCGGTGGAACGCGCGGCGCGCGGCGGCGCGGGTGGCGAAGGTGACGAACCCGTACCCTTTGCAGCGCCCGGAGGCGCGGTCGACGACGGCGTGACAGTCCGCGAGGGCGCCGGCGCGAGAGAACGCGTCCGCGAGCGCGGCGCTGTCGGTGCTCGGGGCCAGGCCGTGGACGAAGAGCCGGCGGTGGGAGGCGACGCGTCGGCGGCGGCGCGGAGCCGTGAGCGCAGGGCGGGGTCCGCGGCGGCCGCCTCCGCGAGGACGGAGACGAGTCGGGGCTTCGAGTAGGGCTCCAGCAGGCGGCGAACGGAGCCCGGGGAGTACGGCGGCGACGGGTCGGAATCGGAGCCCGCGCCGGCGCGGTGTCTGCCGGAGCTAGGTGGTATCGCGGTTTGCGGCGCCTGCTTTTGGGAACGGGACCGCCGGATGTGGAGGGGCGAGAATGTGGCGGGTCCAGATCGAGGTTCTTGCCGGGCTGCATTGGCATCGCTTTCTTCTTCACCAATCACCTCGGACGCGTAGCTCGCCGCCGGTGTTTTGGGGAACTGGGGACACGAGCAGGTCGTGGGGGTACCATTAAAAATATATTTTAATAACTGAAACTTCGTGAAATCGTCTGGGTGGTGTAGTTGGTTATCACGTTAGTCTCACACACTAAAGGTCCCCAGTTCGAACCTGGGCTCAGACAAATTTTTTTTTTTTTTGCTTCTTCTCTATTTTTCTTTTGTTGGCCTTTTCATTCCAATCTAGTCGGCTCAAAAAAAAAAAATTGTATACTCCCTCAAGTTTCCATTATTTTTTCAAGTGTAAACGCAAGCTCGGCGATTATTCATCTTGCATTGTCATTTTCCTTGTTTGGCGCGTTTGTTGTCATATGCTTTTACGAACTACATAATGGTCACTCGATGAATAGGTGCGGATCAACAGTCGTTCCGCGTACAATGGGCCATTACTTGGAAGGAAGCAGGCCCTAAAAGCTGGCTAATTAGGCTGTTTGACCCATTACTTTATGGGAAACTATTCAGTGCAAAAGGTTTATTTCCTGCAATCGTGCAAAAATCCATCGGATCGTTCGTGGTCCCGTGATGTGCCTCTTCCTTCCACCGTAACCCTTCGATTCTCCTACCTCCTGTGTCCTGTGGCTGTGGCTGCTGGCGTCTGGGCGGCGGCGCGCAAGGCAGGCACGCGAAGGGGCGGCACGGCAGGGCCGGCCGGGCGGCGCGTAAGTCCGGCGTTCGTCAGGTCGACTGTTTCCATTCCTCATTCCTCCGGCGCACGCGGCAGACCGGCGAGCGGGTGGCGAGGCAGGCCGGCAGGCGCGCGACTCGGCGCGGCTGGCCGGCGGGCGAGCGTGCGAGGGCGTGGCGCGGCCTTGCACTGCCCACACACATGGCTGCCCACACATCAATACATACATGGCTGCCTTGCACTGCCCACACACAATGAATCACGACTTCCTCAAAGCTGTCGCCACAGGCAACGCAGACCTATTAGCACAAATCCTAGGCGTACGCTGGTGGCAAACAGCAACAGTTCGAGGAGGAGCAGAGGAGCCTGCAGCTATTGCAAGGCGTCACCGCGGACGGCAGCTCCGCGCTCCATATCACAGCAAGCCATGGGACCATGAGCTGGCCGTGATGATTTGTACTCAGGATCCCTTGCTAATCAAGGCGAGGAACAACCATCTGGATACGCCTCTCATCTGCGCCGCCAGAGCAGGGCATGGCAATGTGGTCGATTACCTCATCAGGCGCTCTGATCCGGACGTGCTCTGGGCCAAGAATTCTGTGGAGGAGACCGTGATTCATGAAGCCGTCAGGAGCGGCCATGTGTGCGTCCTGCAGAAACTCATGTCCAGGGATATCAGGCTGGCCACATCGGTCGATGGAAGAGGGGTGTCCCCGCTGTACTTATCGGTTGTTTCCAACAGGCCTGATATGGTTCACATCTTGATTGGAGAGTCCTCCCACGGTGTGCCGTTGCCGGCAAGTTATGGAGGACCAGGTGGACAAACTGCGCTACATGCTGCTGTCTATGCCAGCAAAGGTACTCCTCTGCTCTCACTCTGTTGACCGTCCGCTTGTTGCAACGGTGGGTGTGTCTTCTCGTCAGACGCATGAGATTTTTTATATCTTTCAGTCATCAACATATGTAACATTTCGACATTTCGTTTTGAAGGAGCAACTCTCTTATTTCTTTATATGTAGGTCAAGAAATGAGTGAGTCCCTAATACGGTGGGATCCCACAATTGCTAAAAAGGTCGACGATGCTGGAAAAACTGCCCTTCACTATGCCGCGTCAGCTGGTAAAATTGCTGTGGTCAGACTTTTACTGAAGAATAGATCACTTGCATACATTCCCGATAAGGATGGTCTATTTCCTGTTCATGCTGCCGCCATGGAAGGCAAGGTTAATGTTATCCGTGAGTTCGTTAAAACATACCCGGGCCGTGAAGAGTTGCTTGACAGCAAACAATATTCTGCACTGCGCAGTTGAACACGGGAGGTTTAAATTAGTATGGACCATATACAGAAACCCAAAATTTCTGAATATGATGAATGCGAGAGTGGAGAAGGAAACACACCATTACATCTTGTTGTAAAGAATGGGAATACATCGATTTTTCAGCTTCTTATGCTCGACATTAGGGTGGATCTCAGCATAATGAACAATATGGGATTAACACCTCGGGATGTTGCTGACAGGAATGTACGTACTGATTATACATTTTCGGTGGTAAGTGCAAGTTATTATTACTACATGGTGCTTTCTGCTTTTAACATTTCACCTCTGTTTCTTATTATAGTTTCTATACATGCAGTACACAAGTATCCTTACCCTTATGTGTTTAGAAGGATGTGAAGCCTATCACCGCCCAAGTCTCCCCCTGGCCAGTAGTGATTCGGTAGATGAGCAACGCCTAGGAGACGAGACAGAACTGAGCAATTACAACAATATGTCACAGAATATTCTATATATCTCTGTACTTGTTGTGCCTGTTTCGTTCGCTGCTGCGTTCACTGTACCTGGGGGCTATGTCTCTGAAGGTGAGCGTGCTGGTTTGCCAGTGATTGCTGGGACGAAAGGTTTGTTTGGATTTGTTTCTTCAAATACCTTTTCCTTCGTTTACTCCACACTTGGCACATGTCTGCTTGTGCATGGCAGCCTAACAACCATACACAAGAGATCTCGCTACTATTTCCTTGTCATGTCCGCCATCATGGTTTACGGTTCAGTTCTTTTAATGGTCAATGCATTTACGACTGCGGTGACTCTAACATTGGATCCTGGAAACAGCTGGGAAGAATATTATCTCACTTGCGCCCTTGTTTGGTGCGAAGAATTGCCAAACTTTATGCTAGTATATTGGTTGATGGTATACCTTGTAATAGTATTGTTGCGGTCTATAATGAGATTCCCGAGGAGCCAGCACCTCTGGTTCGGAATTTTGAAACTAGGGGGTCTAGCTATATTTGTTAGATTCTTGATCAATATATTCACTGGCCCGCATTCTGTCTTAAAATGTGGGGTTTTAGCTGTCAGACCCAGTTTTGTGCGACAAGAGCCAGCGTTTGAGACATGTGGATGATTATTTGGCATACCCCACTTAATATTAGTGAAATCATCCAGTAAATTGGCAATCCAAGTATGGCACTGCTCTACTCATGTACTTTCAGTCATTATTCAGGAAAGGTCTGTTCAATAAGGAATCCACATTTTCCGCTCGAGCTGATCTTGTTGACAGTTCAGTGTACATTAACTGATTTGGTTGTCCTTGTATGAAACTGTATGGTATTCTGGACTTCTGGTGGATGCAAGGCTTTGTTTTCACAAAATAGCAAATTTTTGGTTCAGTTTGATGGATATATAGTGCACACTCTCAGAGGAAGTTTCCGCAGCTAGCTAGTCATTGTGTTACTAATAGATAGGACAATCTATGTATCTCTGAACGAAGAAGAATACCTTGATTTCCTTGCAGGAATAATGCGGCACCGCCCATGAATGTTTCTTTTTAGCTTTTCATTTCCTTTTGAAAGTGCTGCCCACGAATGTAGATTAAATGGCAAAACAATGACAGTTATTCAGAAAAATATAGTACTAATAGACAAGATTTAACCCTATGTTGCTTATTTAAACATTGTGCACAACGACATAACTCTAATTTATCAGCTTACAATACTTCTTCACAAACAGAAAAAATGGAGAGATAACCACAATACTACAGTCTTGATAGGACGTCTGGATGCTAGGAATGTAGAACAGCAAGGGGAGTTTTAACGAGCAAATGACACCGCCTCCTCACCAGGGATATTAACAAAACCTTACCGCCATTTGGGAGATTACACACGGGATAAAAAATTCTCAAATGTTTGAAAAAATATCAGGAAAATAAGTGCCTCCTTACTAATCAGTAATCGAGATTCAACAGTTGATGCAAAAACGTCAACTCGTAAAAGTAACTGAGCCAGGACCATTGACGGTTCCATTCCAAAAAGGCAAAGGTGCATTACCGTTTTTACCTTGTTTACGGTTCCAATGTTGATTTTGCCCCCCGTTTTACAACTTATCATTTTTACCCATGCTTTCTGAAATCGAAGCAACACCTTGCCTCTAGTAGGGGCAAAATCAACATTGATCCATACTGATTTTACCCCTATAGGGGCAAGGTGCTGCTTCAATTTAAAAAACCGGGCTAAAAACGATAAGTTATAAAAACGAAGGACAAAATCAAAATTGGAACCATGAGCAAGGATAAAAATAGTATTGTCCCAAAAGGCAAAACGGACACAATATAGATTTCTGATCATGATGCAGTAGATATAACGGATTAAATCGATCCTCAAACATGAAGCTTATGAAATCAAATGTTAACACCTTGAGCATCAAATTACAACTCCACGGTAATTACAGAGAACACATTTAATTTCAGATTGCAAGTAGTGATGCAATTAGGAGGACGAATATAAACAACTTCACTCCTGTCCCTGAACCTGAGGGAAGAGCCATATCGCATGCACACGGCCACACTTCCACGAGACTGTCGGCAGTGCAGCAGACTTTGACATCTCTCATGTCAAACACTCTGCAAGGACCCAATTTCTCCTTAGCACCGGCCACTATCCCCATCACCGTTCAGCAAGTCACCGCCATTGTCCAGGAAGAAGATGTGAACCCCCTGCATCTTGTACTTAGAGGCACTAAAAAATTTGCAGCACTGCCTCTGCAGAAAAAGCACCTGGTCATCCCCAATGGTCGTAACCTTGGTCCACTCTGACTGCTCAAAGTCGGCCTCAAACACCTCAAAAATTCGTTCCTCCATGAGCACGGTACCAGTTTAAGTGACTGGTGCCTCAAATCTGTGGTACACTGATCGTTGCACCATCAGCAACCTGCCATGCAATTCAACCGGGTAGAGCATCTTCCACATAACATTATCGGGTCCATATATAACCATGCGGTTGGAACCACCATTGATGACCGTCGAATTTGAGAGACCACGGATCACCTGTTCTGTGGTCGTTACTGATATCAACAGCAAAAAGATTACCATTATGATGATCAAGGGCATAGAGATTCCCCTGGTACAATGTGAGGTTACCGAATCTCCGATAGCCATCGAAGTGCATCATCGACCACAAGGAGGTGGCCCCTGGCTGGCACACTGCAATATGAGTTTGCGTGCTGTCTTGAAAATCAATGCATGCTGCGATGAGGTGTGGCGAGCAAAACTTTACTTCGACCAAAGTCAGATCCTTTGCATTCTTGTTGGAAATTCTCACCGGAGACGACGTCCCCGCGTCGAGCACCGGCAAGAACCAGCACACACAACTCACACACACGCGAACAAGTCAAGAACAAAGAATGCAAGAGAGTTTTGCTGCTGCCTCAACTGACTTAGAGGCGTTTTCT
>LFJQ01000216.1:0-44186 GCA_001182835.1 Oropetium thomaeum | reverse complement strand
CTTCTCGTCGTTGGTCAGTCTACTGTTCGGATAGTCTGCTCTGGACCAAGCTATACTTGAGCCAGTATGTTTGACCGGTGTACAACGCAGATCTGGTGTCCCCGGAAGCACTGAATATCATGCATATCTCCAAGACCCCACTGGGTGACGCCGCACGACGACCGGACGGCCATCGGCTGACTGTCTCCGGACGTATGCGTACGCGTACACCGTACAAGATCAGACACAACAGATACCACTGTCCAGTCAGTTCCGGCCTTGCAGATACAGTATCTCACCCTGTAGCCTGTGGCGTTCCACTATTTAATGGACATTGCAGCACCGGAAAGGGAGCAACGCATTTGTGTGTGTCTGGGCATCAATGGCAATAAGATTGTGGGTACGACGGAGGAAAGTTCTGATGCACAGGCTAGGAGAACAGGGAGCAGAATGGAGTTTTTGGTGTCTTTTCATTTCAGTTTTCGTCTTGCAGGTGGAAAAGTTCAGATGCACCGTGCACAATGCAACGCTCAACCATTAACCGCGGTGCAAAACTTTGCCGCATGGACTGGCAGCTGCTGAAGAACAGCAGCAATATGCCTAATCCCCTATGGCGGCTATGATCTCCGGCCGCACACCTTTGCTGGCATGCTGGCTCTACAGCTCAGCTTCTCCCCATACACGTGGTATCATGCATCTGAATTTGCTCGTCACCTTCTCCTGTCTAATAAAGGGTCTATTAAGATCCTGCATTGATGTTGACACTTGCTAAGTAGTATACCTTTTTTCACACTTGATACGAAGTTTAGCTGCCATTCATTTTTTTTTTTTCTCTGCAGACTTTGCCGTTGCAACTTTGATTCCTTAGCTGCTTATAATTCTGCAACCCTTTCACCCCATGAACTGTACAGGCTACATTGTGCTGTTTCATAGATGAATATCTCTCACTACCCATACATGGATCTGGTAAGAGGATATCCCATAATTCTGCGTGCTACAGCCTGGAAGTTGGCTGTTCTGTTAAATATTTCTTCTCTGTGACAGTCATTGGATCCTCAACTGCAGAAGTACATCATGCATGTGCCCTTTTTATTCTTTGATTTTGTTCCTTTTGGCTTTTGTGCTGTGACTCTGGTGCTCTAATAAATATATATTCCTAGCTAAACATCTGAACGTTGCATCTTGGATCATGTCCGGAAGCAGTCTAAGTTCACTGAAGGTGTTGTACGTATGTCAAGAGCTTATAATGTTATAATACTAAAATTCTAAAACTTTTTCGAGTCCATAAAGGCTGATCTGGTGTTGGAAACTCCAATGGTTTTTTTATAACTGTTCAGACAGTTGAAGAACTGAAACAGTCAAACTGACCCAGGAAAATTTTCTGCAGAATGGAATCTTAGTTTAGGGATAGATTTGGAAGTAAATAATGCTCAGATGTTCTCCAGTTTGTACCTCTTGTGGGCGTCTAGGCAAGCAAATCTACAGTAATAATTTACAGGGTTCAGATTTGGATCTGGGGGGGTATCTGACTGGACCCCTTGTTGGTGTTACAGCTCTCCTAGGCCTAGAAGTTATACAATTTGCACAGGTGCTAGCCTGCAAAGAGTTGCATTGCACATTGTTTACTAAATCATTCATATTCTTCCTTGGGAAGATGTAGCACCTTCCCTGCTAAAAGAAGTGTTGCTCGTATGTACTCCTCTCAAAATAATACTCACATGTCAATCTTAACATGGCTCATTTGAGCGAATGAACTGTGTGAATTCTTTTTCGAAGGGAGAATTACTTAAGTGGTTAGAGTCAGCTACCTTGGGCTACCTTGGGCATATTGACATTGTGGACATGTCTGAAAGCAACCAATTTGCAGAGGAAATGTCTGTAAATTTTGTCCTTGTTTTTGGCATGAGCATATACTTCTGATTCTTGTACATCTTCATCATGTCTTCTAAATTCTTAAAGACTCTGAAGGAACTCAATATAGTTGACACTGTAGTTATCATTTGACTTGATAAATAGAGGAAGCATATGCGTTCTCTGAATATTTTGTTAGGATTGTATCTTCACGACCAGCCAGACACACCTGTTTTAGCTGTTGACACGCCCCAATTTGCAGTAGTTTAAGCTATGGTGGGTGCTCCTTTGGAAGCAACTTTGCTGCTCAGCTCACCTGCACAATGAGATTGTACCTTGAGCAATGCATAGCTAATCAGCACATGACGTGCAATTTAGCTGCGCATATTTTCTTGAGCAATTTGGCCACTCCTCTGCACACTAGTCTCTTCGTCCCTGTTCAATCTTCAGCACTTCAGTCCATTCCTTCGAAGATTTTTCTTTTTCTTGTTCACAAGGTCGTCAGTCACTTTCCGCTGATATTGTGCTTTTTGGAGCTTGAAAAGCGAGCGCTTTGTTCCCTTTCCGACGACGTCCATGGACTCCTTATTATGCTATGCTAGGTGACAGATGCATCATACTGCTCGGCTTTCCAGCCTATCATGGTCAGTCAAAGGAGGCCCTATGGTCCTCAAACTGCAGCAGGACAACACCAACGCAAGCTAGACGAGGGTCCTGCCTGGCCAAATGATAGCTTATACGATGCTTGATTTGTATAACATTTTTGACTGCCTGGCCAACTGTTTCTCTTAAAGCATGCTTGAAAGCAGGAAACGGCTCAGTTCCTGTATGAAGAGTGCGGAAAATTCTGGCTTTTCCGAACACGGGTTTGATGCAGTTCTCGTTGCCGTCGCCTTTATCGTCTGAAAACGAAGCGAGGATATAGGGAAACAACCACCTTCCGGGCACCGTACCGATCCGGTTTTACGGTGGTTGTTCCTGTGGTGAAAGACTCCACATGCACTGAGGCGGGCATCCGAGCATTCCGGCCATCCAATTGCCATGTGGGTTACGCACACTTGCGCATCGCGTCACATCGCATTCATTCGGATACCCACCTGGCTAGCCTTCTGCTTCGCTTCTCGTGTTCTTGCTCCTCTTCTCGACGAATTGCATGTCGCCCCTGACCTTTAAAGAGCCCTGCCTTCCTTCGAACAGCTTGCACGGGGCGCGTTCTCGTTGGTCCGAGGTAAGTGGCCCGTGGCTGCGGCGGCGGCGGCGCTGTTGAGCGGCGGCAAGAGTTGAGAGTGATCCGGAGCTTCCTTGATGAATGCCGAAGCTATAGCGGTTCTTGCTCGTCCCGAGGTCCGTTGTTGATCCGTGAGAGACGATGCCCATGGAAATGGATTCTTGCGTTTGCTCTGGCTCTGGCTCTGCTCTGAATCGTCCGATGTCTCTGTCTCGCAGGTTCGATGCCCCGGTCGCCCGGATGATGGCATTGCCAACCGCGGTGGTAGCCAGCATTGCAGCCGGCGCCGCCACTTCGCTGGTGGTCGCCGTCCTGGTCGTGGCGTGGTTCGTGGCGCGGGGGCTCAGGGCGCGGCGTGACAGGAGCTCCGAGACCGGCTCGTCTGAGGCTCCTCCGACGCTGGGTACGTGACCCTGACGCAATGCTATATCGTCAGCAGAATTTTTATTTCCCCGTCGTCTCCCGACTACTTACGCGCGTATGATTATGATCTCCTCAGCGGAGTGGGGCCGGTTTGGCCGGACCGCGTCGGCGCCGGAGTTCCACGGCGCGAGGCAGTTCTCGCTGGAGGAGCTGGCGCAGGCCACCAAGAACTTCGCCGAGGCCAACCTGGTCGGCGCCGGCAGCTTCGGGATGCTGTACAAGGGCCTGCTGCTCGACGGCACAGTCGTCGCCGTCAAGCGCCGTGACGGCGCGCCAAGGCTGGACTTCGCCGACGAGTAAATAAGCCAAATCCCACGTGCTTACGCGATACTAGTAATTAGTGTAATTCCACTTGACTGAATATACTCTGGGTATACCTTGTGCAATGCAGGTCAGGAGGCTATCAGAGATCACCGGAACGTTGTGACGCTGATCGGCTACTGCCAAGAAGGGGGCCTGCAGATGCTGGTATCCGAGTACCTTCCCAACGGCAGCGTCTGCCGCCATTTGTACGGCAAGGAATCGATGACGAGACTGGAGTTCAAGCAGAGGCTCTCGATTGCCATCGGAGCAGCTAAAGGTAACGAAACCGTCAAATTGAATCAGGTCGCTCTTTTCTTTTCTCTCGTGGCGATGGACGTGCTGCGAAGGTTTCAAATTGTCAAACAAGCAAGCATCAGTGTGTTATTTCTGAATTTGCATGCAGGTCTGAACCATCTGCACAGCCTCGTGCCTCCGTTGATCCACAGGGACTTCAAGACGAGCAACGTCTTGGTGGACGAGAACTTCATCGCCAAGGTGTCTGACGCCGGAATCGACCGGCTGCGTCGAGGCTTCGAAGACGCCGGTCCATCGCAGCGGTCTGATAACCACGGCAGCAGCAGTGCCTTCCAAGACCCAGAGTGAGTCTCTGAATATTGTGCTACAGTTTGTTCAGCTGCACTTTGCCTAGTATCTACTAGTATCAGAGAAGCAGTGAGAGTTGCTGCAAATTTTGTTTTCTGACACAGAAACTTCCTGTACGTAATCATCACATTGAGTTGTCTGATGATGCATTCTTGGTCTCTTTTGTCCTGTAGGGTACTCTCATCGTCGCAGCTTTCCGAAAGTAGCGACGTGTACAGCTTTGGAGTGTTCCTTCTGGAGCTGATCACCGGCAGGGAGGCGGCGGGCTTGCTTTCCCCAGAATCCACGGAATGTCTCGCTCAGTGGGTAAGTTTCCAATCTGATTCTCATACTGATAAATTCCTCAATTTTATCCTTTGTGGTTGGCATGGAGCAAAATCTGAACAAGAATTCCAACTAAGACATTTGTTTTCCCCGTCAAGATGGAAGCACATTTCGCCTCGAACGATCTGGTTGACCCTAGGCTCGGGGGCAGCTTCACGTCGGAGGGCATGACGGAGCTGGTAGGCCTGGCGTTCCAGTGCCTGAGCCCCACGGCGAGGCGGCGGCCCAAGATGCGGTTGGTGGCGGCGGAGCTGGACCGGACCCTGGAGAAGGAGATGACCCTGACCACCGTCATGGGCGACGGCACCGCCATCGTCACGCTTGGGAGCCAGCTCTTTACTTCCTGAACGTCATCGCAATGCATGGCATGCTCTCACGCAACTGTCCACGGCGGGACGACGGGCTCAGAAAAATGCCATGACGATGCGGTCCAGCTCGAAGGAGAAAAACCGCTGACGGAGATGAGTCAAGAAAGAACAGACGAATGGCTTAAAATCCATCCAATTTCTTCATGTTGGGTGCGGCGTGGCTCTTCATTTCAGAAAATGTCTGTTGAGTTCACCAAACATTTCAGAAAATGTTTATGTCATAGCAGATAAAACAGCAAGCAAGGTGCAAAGAATACCATAACATTTTGTTCACCAAGTGAACACTGAACGTTACAGGAGTTCAAATCACAAATATCTTATTATGAGCTATCGTCGACTATGTATATATTCTGTCAGATATCAATTGGTACCACTAACAGGCCAAATTTTGTAAAAAAAGAACTCCACAACCGAGGGTAATGGAAGACAATAAAATTACATTTCTAGGTGTGAGAGTTACGACAGTGGAAAACGTATCTCATGTACACATTATTCTATATACTACAAATACCACGTGAAGGTCTCAAGAAAATGAGGAGCTATAGTCCTTAGTTGACCACATCAAGGACCAGCTTTCGCAATTTGTAGACAGACCACTTCATGCGCCGGTATTATGCAGCTTGCAGAAGTGCGAGGGAGAGTAGGAAGACCCTTTCACCCCCATCTAGTGCACAATGAAATATGTTCTCAAATGATCAGGTTATACTTGACAATTGCAACAGAAGAAATTGAAAAGGAGGAAGCGAAAGAGTTACCAGTTTTCTCTCTTCCATCTCAGGTTCAGCCGCCCATGATAAGAACGAGACAACATCTTTACCCATCTAGAATTTATACATGAAAAAAAAATTCTACCTGTTAGTCTTACGGCCACTTTCTTGATCCCATGCTGCTGGAAATAGGAAAATTAATTACCTGGGCTTCCGTAGCAGGAGTACCATCTTCATACTCAACAGCTCCATCCATAAGCATCTTAGGCATGGCTATGGCGCCGCCAGGGAAGTAGGGGTTGTAGTGCAAGCCTTCACGAATCTAAAATTCATATCAATATATAGTATTACTAGCTGCTTCAGGACAAAATAATTCTAAAAAGCATTGACAATGAAGGAGCAGCACACAACACATCCATGTCAAAGTTCTGCATCTATATGTTTCAAGAAAAAAATTACTAATTCAGGCATAGTTTACTTTATACCCTTCTAATGCAATGTTTAACACTCAAATATAAAAGCGTAAAGAGCACTCCCTCCGTTTTCAAACTGTTGTTGTTAGGACAACAATTTTAGTTCATTTTTGAACAAGAATTCTTGTCCTAACGATAAGAATTTAAAAACAGAGGGAGTAGAACAAAACCAAGAAAGTAAAAATGTGATATCGTCATGATAGAAACCATAAAGCATGTATATGAAAGAGGCCTACCGAAACGCCAGCAGGTGGATCACGGTAACCAGTAAGAAGAGCAAAGACATAGTTCTGACCATTGTGTCTAGCCTGCAAACATGTATCAAGCAAGAGTTAGATACAAATTTATTATGAGAATGCATGAAATGCAACAACAACCTGCAAATCAGTCTCACCTTTGTAATCAAACTGAGGTCTGGAGGGTATGCACCACCATTGGAAAATTGAGCGGCTTGCTCATTTGCATATGGTTGTGGGAAACGGTCACTCAGCTTACCCGGACGTGTGAACATTGCGCCTTCATCATTAGGACCATCAACCACCTCGATCTCCGCAGCCATTGCTTTTGTTTCCTCTTCTGTATAGGCAACCCCAACCAGATCTCGGTACGAAATCAAGGACATAGAGTGACAAGAGGCACACACTTGTTGATACACTTGATGCCCACGCCTTATTCTGCTCATATGTAATTATGAACAAAGTAAAGGGAGGAAAAACAAGAAAATAGCAAAAAGAAATACTGCCTAATGATAGCAAATGCAGAACACATGGGTCGTACCACAATTATTTGTTATACTTAAAAGGAACAAATAACAAAGCTAAATGATGTTCATATGTTGTACCCTTAAAGCAGGAATGTGTATTGCCTCTCATGCCAATTGAAAATCTATAGCTAACAACAATTGACATGCATGTTTGGTTTTTTGGTATGATAAATTTTGAATCAAGAAGAAAACAGAGGTTAATCAGTTTTGTTTTAAAAAACTGCATACGATTAACTTACAAAGCATGATCATAAGAGCTAAGAATGCCAGCATGTTTTTTTGAATGCCAGCATGTGGTCAGGGATAGTTCGGGGCTTCCAACCCATGCTCCGCTTCATCTGCAGATGCTACTGTAGCAAAACTTAAAAGGCCAGAAGCACCAACTCCAAGAATAGCCAGTGCTCTCAATCCAGTGAATGCAAAGGTTTCTTCGTGTTTTATCTGGAATGAAGAAGACATAGATGAACCCTGCACAAAGAATCATAGTAAATTACAATTACCAAATTGACTTCATTTTCATAAAATGAGTCTAATTGAAGCACTATCACTCCACAAAAGAACAAATAAAGTCAATTATAATAAAAACATCAATAACTGGTTAAATAATTTAACATGACAGTAGAGTCGCAGGATAAGATCACTGGTTAGTCACAGGCATAATCTGGAAGCCTATTGAAAGCATCCATCTTGAACAGCAGTAAAATATACGTTAGCCCTCAACGTTTACAAATGTAAGTGCTAAGATGTGATCTCAATCGATCATAAAATGCAAAACTCATGGAGGTAAGACGCTAAGATGTTTTACAGCAGTTTACAGCAAACGTAAAGGAAGTTCTCCAAATACTTACAGACGGGTGCGGACGAAATACTTTCCTCAGAAGCTGGCTTATGCCCCTCCCAGCAGCCATCTGTGATGCTGTTTCAAACATCCCAAACAGATATCAGAAATCAATGGTGGAACGGAAATGGATTACAGCGAGACGAGATCATCATATGTAATTAGTTAGGTGGACGGATTGCGGTCGCCATCCATAATCCACCCCTACCTCGGAACAAGCAAAAACAATCATAACAGACAAATGAATCCAAGTATGTACGGATGGATCTCCGCACCTGCCCCAGTCCTGTGGAGCGCAGGACGGCTAACAGGAGAAGGGTTTCCTTCGAAATGGCCGGCGCGCCTCGGTCCGGTGCTCGGCTGCCGTCAGCGTCAGGAGAAGGGGAGGAGGATTGATTCGTCAGGGCGCAAGGGTTTGGGAATGGTGAAGTCACGCGCCAGCGGAGGCGGCATTGTTGCATTTCGAGGACCGTGTGTGCGCGAGGGAGGCGCGGGGACAACTTGATGAAGTGAACTGACACGTAGGTCCTTTGTTCATCCAGGTTGACAATCGAATACTAACCCCGAACTTCTTTCTTAAAAAAGCGAAATTAAGGCATTTCAAACAATTTCACCCAAAATGAAAATTCGGGATCAAATTGAGCCAAAGTTTTGTTTACAGTTCAAAACAAATATGTAGGATTTAGGCTATGTTTGGTTGTGATTTTTGAAGTATATTTTTTAAAAAAAATCTAAAAGCCAATAAAAAAGAGTCCCGCTTCACAAACGGCTGTGACCGAACATAGGTGGAGAGCTTTTGTTGAATCCGATTGAACTCTTTACCCAAACAGCCATCAAAAATACGAAACATACCGGTACTCTCTCGCTCTTTCTCTCAAGGCCCTCACGAATCTCGATCGAGATCGACGGATATAGGTGTATTATAGAAATTTTCTTTTTAAAACTACAGTCACAGCTGTTTCAACCAAACGACTTTTAACCTTTTTTTATAGTTTAGAGTCCACAGTCACTTTTTTCTATAGACACATCTCATGACTAAAATTTTTACAGCTACGACTCAACCAAAGGTGGCCTTATTTGTTCTGCCAAAGTTTGGTTAGCACCACCATTCTGAAACTGAGACGATCTTCAAGCGGGACCCAATGCGCAGTGACATTGCAGCACACCACTCTTTCTGCCATTGCCGGCGTGTCCGGGTCGAGGCAGGTGTCGCTCTGCCGCATCGACCACATGACACCCGCCTCTTCCGCGCGCGTCTTCTCCAGCCTTCTCGGACCCCTCGTCCAGCCTCCGATGCTCTCTACTCTTCTCCTTCGCCACCGCCTCACCTCTGCTGCCGTCTCCTCGTCTCCGTTAACTCGCCCGCCTCTCCGCGTCCTCGCCGCCGCCATGTCCTCGTCAGCGTCTTCGTCCCCGGCCCCCCGGCGGGCGGAAGCCGAACCGCCTCGCGGCCGAGCACAGCCCGTACCTGCTGCAGCACGCGCACAACCCGGTACTAGGTCACTGTGGATTGGATTTAGTGGATAGGTAGGCTGTCCAGCAGCTCCTGCTTGTCTCAATTTTTTGCTTGATGCAGGTTGATTGGTACCCTTGGGGGGACGAGGCGTTCGAGAAGGCTCGCACGAAGGACGTCCCCATCTTCCTCTCAAGTATGAACTATCCATATATGCCGTGAGCGATCAGTTATTTTGTTAAGAGCTGCGTACTTAGCTAAGTATTGCATGTGGATTGCTAGACCATGTACTGATGGTTGTCAAGTCAAACTAGGCTAATTTATTCAAATATATCAATTTCATTTAGGAGGACTACATATCCCTGACTAAAATAACACATACTCACCTCCCTTTTTAATTGTCGTCATTAGGATAACAATTCTAGTTCAAAAATAAATTACAATTGATGTCCAAATGACTATAATTCAGAAACGAATGTAATTTTTTTTTCTCCTGATATTTTTAAACTGACTTCTTTGTTTGCTTCTTGGAATGCTTGTGGATACGCCTCTGAAGTTGGCTACAGCACATGCCATTGGTTAGTTCGATTCAACATCTATTTCTTTGTTAGTTGATTTTGTATTTGCATGTTATTCATGGCTTTGCTCTATTGCACACATATGTTATTAACTTCAGTTTTGCTCATCTTTCTGGGGTGACTGTATGGCTGAATTTTCAAAGGTGTCATGTCATGGAGGTGGAGTCTTTTGAGAACGAGGAAGTAGCAACGTTGCTAAATGATTGGTTTGTTAGTATCAAGGTAGTTTACATTGTTATAAAAGAGTTATTACGATTATCTGTCTTTGATGTGTTAATGTTACACATATGCAATGTTACTGTATTGCTTTCTTTCTGATTGTTAGTTTTGACAGGTTGACCGTGAAGAACGGCCAGATGTTGATAAGGTAATGCTTTTTCAGTGTACCCGTGCATCAGTACTATTCTAGTGAGGTTGCAGTGTTTCTGCTTTCCTTGTTCCTGTAGTGGGCTCACAAGATGATTGTTGAGTATGTTTATCTTTGGTGCCAAGTTGAGGCTATTTGTTGGCTATAACTCACATCTTTTAGGTATATATGACATATGTATCGGCTCTCCATGGTGGCGGTGGTTGGCCATTAAGTGTCTTTTTGTCGCCTGACTTGAAACCATTGATGGGTGGCACATACTTTCCACCAGATGACAAGTATGGAAGGCCAGGTTTCAAGACTGTACTGAGGTATCACTTTACTGAATTGCATAATTTCTCTACTTATTACTGCAGGAGCCTGACTTCTGGAACATGTTCTCTTCAGGAAGGTCAAGGAAGCCTGGGAAACTAAACGTGACGCACTTGAGCGATCAGGAGATCTGGTCATTGAGCAGCTTAAGGATGCGCTATCTGCTAAGGCAAACTCTCAAGACGTGCCGAATGATTGGCTGTTGTTTCTCTAAATGAGTGCGTTGAAAAGGTTCGGAAAGTTCTCCATTTTGTATTTCCCAGGATTATCATAATAACTAATTCTTATGTGAATTACTGCCGCTAATCAAACTGGTTAAGATAATACTCCTTATAAATGAAGCCTACAGAAAATTTTCGACACATTGGGTTTAAGCATACATTCGTTTCTTAATTGATTTTCACCTTATATCTTACAGCTAAAGAGCAGTTATGATAAAAAGTTTGGTGGCTTTGGCTCTGCTCCCAAGTTTCCGAGACCTGTAGAAGATTATATAATGCTCTACACATTTCATAAACATATGGAAGCTGGGAAGGATGGTGATGCCCAAAATATACTGAAGATGGTGATGCACACATTGGACTGTATGGCAAGAGGTGGAGTTCACGATCACGTGGGAGGTGGCTTTCATAGATATAGTGTGGATGAGTGCTGGCATGGTATGTCCGATCTCACCTAAAGATGAATTCGTTTTTCATAACTTTGCAGAGTTATCCTCTCACATGTCCTCTTCACACCACAGTTCCACATTTTGAGAAGATGTTGTACGACCAGGGTCAGATAGTAAATGTATACTTGGATACATTTGTGATAACTGGAGATGAGTATTATTCTACGGTTGCACGTGACATACTTGATTACTTGAGGAGGGATATGATAGGAAAAGAAGGTGAAATCTTCTCGGCAGAAGATGCTGACAGTGCAGAATATGATGGTGCTCCCAAGAAAAAAGGAGGGAGCTTTTTACGTGTGGACTAGTGAAGAGGTATGTCCGCAACTGGTTATGTACTTTCTAGCATAATTTGTACCTCGAATTAGTCTCTAGAAAATTGTCTGAGAGTTGAAGTTCTCATTCGATCATCAATATCACATGAAGATCCCGTGACATGCTTCCATTTCTGGTGACTTTGAATTTGCATTTCATGTGGGCGTTGTGTCCTATTCGATTTGTAGATGTTAATCTTTACACTTAGTTGCATTTAATTAGATGGCCATTGGCCCATTGCTGTTGCTATTGTTTATTAAGTTTATTTTTGGTTCCCTAATAACTTCGTATTCAGCAATTTTAAACAAGTTGTGCTATATATATTTTTTCTAACGTCTAAGGTTAGCCTTTCAGTTTTGATGTTTTGATGTTTGGAATCCTTACTGTGGTGGTAGGGTAGTCCTGAGTTCTGAACACTTGTTGGTACCTGTTTGTTGGGGTACTTCTTTCAGTAAATATCAATATATTAAATCAGGCTATCGTCATCGCCTTAGAACTACTGTTGTTATGTGCCTAATCTGTGTTTTTTTTTTCAAAGGTTGAAGACGCACTTGGAGAGAATGCAGAACTGTTCAAGAACCATTACTATATTAAATCTTCTGGTAACTGTGACCTTTCACGGATGAGTGATCCTCACAATGAGTTCAGTGGTAAAAATGTTCTAATAGAAAGAAAACCAACTTCATTGATGGCATCAAAGTATGGGAAGTCTGTTGATGAATATTCTCAAATCCTGGGGGATTGTCGACAAAAGCTGTTTGAGGTCCGGTCAAAAAGGCCAAGACCTCATTTGGATGACAAGGTTCACACCTGTACATGTCAACAATATCATTTTAACCTGTGTACATGATCTACTGACTACAATTGGTTTTAGGTTATTGTTTCATGGAATGGATTAGTGATATCAGCCTTCGCAAGAGCTTCACAAATTTTGAAGTCGGGACAACTTGGAACCAGATCCAATTTCCCAGTGACTGGATGCAATGTAAGGCTTTATGTTTCTTCTTTGGATATCTTCTTTCATTTGCTGTTTACTATATTTATGCCATGATATAGTTAATGTGGCATGGCTCCTTGTCTGGGGGTACTCATTTTGTTTTCTTTTATTCTCTTCTCATGTGTTTCTATGGTGTGTTTGGAAGTCCATCCAGACCTATAATTTGTCTAGAGCTGTTTTTTTTTTCTTGAGGGATAAAGAGCTGTTATATTGTCTACCTAGCTCTAATGTTGCTTCTTATATTTCACTGGAAGTATCACAATGTTGTCTGTGGTAACAGAGTCTCTAATGCTTCACATGCATTTCTTAACTGTCTCTGTGCATACAGTGTTGGTTTAAAGTGTCTGGTAGATCTCACGTGCTCACTGCTCAGTATGATCATGACTATATCAATACCTCTGATTTGTTTCTGATTTTCTTGGAATGCTTTTTTTCCTTTGAAAAAAAAAAAATTCACCACTTCTGATTTTGGCTATTCTTGCAGCCAATTGAGTATCTTGAAGTTGCTGAAAAGGCAGCAAACTTTATAAAAGAAAAACTCTATGATGCAAGCTCAAAAAGGCTGCATCATAGTTACCGCAATGGGCCATCGAAAGCACCAGGATTTTTAGATGATTATGCCTTCCTAATCAATGGCTTACTGGATCTCTATGAGTTTGGTGGGAAGATAGAGTGGCTTCTGTGGGCTATCCAATTGCAAGTCACTCAGGCAAGTTAATAGTATCCGTTAAATGCCTTGGTGTTGTATCAGCACTCTTTGCAGTAATAAACACATATATTGAGCCTTGTCTTCTTGACATTGGCAGGATGAGTTGTTTTTGGACAAGCAAGGAGGCGGTTATTTTAATACTCCTGGAGAAGATCCTTCTGTTCTTTTGCGTGTTAAAGAGGATTATGATGGTGCAGAACCTTCTGGTAACTCTGTTGCAGCTATCAACTTGATCAGATTAGCTAGCATACTTGATGCTGAAAAATCTTCTGGCTACAAGCGCAATGTTGAACATCTCTTGGTACGTTTTTATTCTATGACCTTGCCTCTTTCTATAGTGTGTTGTAGGCTTCTAGCATAGTTTTCGAATTTTGCAGTGTGTTGGGGCTAATTTCCAATACAACGTGCCACAACTACAGCCACGATTTTGCAGTGTCTCAACTCTCACATCCTATCCTATTTTGCCTAAATAGTATAGACATGTTGCACTTGGAAGCATAAGGTCCAACATCATGAGACAAGGAACCTTACATTTTAACTTCACAATTTCATCTCAAGTATAGACTTTCCTCAGCAAAATATATTAACGTCATCAGTTTCACGGAAGTGGCACTAAATGCCTCTATACAGAACTATTTATGTCATGTTTCGTGACATGTACTTGAAAACCATTTATTTGCTTATGTTTCTTTTTGCTTTGGTGCTTTGCAGGCGGTCTTTGAGACCAGATTACGCGAACTTAGCATAGCATTGCCTTTAATGTGTTGTGCAGCAGATATGCTTTATGTCCCATCGAGGAAGCAAGTAGTGTTGGTTGGGCAAAAAGGATCTACAGAATTTCAGGACATGGTAGCAGCTGTGTTTTCGACATATGATCCAAATAGAACTGTGAGTAAAGATTGTTGTGTTGGCAATTTTTTATGTGATTCATGCTCTTGGTGACCTAACATATATTCATAACTTGCTGTGGAGGTGGCGCCATGTATCAGTTTATTTTGACCACTTTGACTAATATACTGGTTGATATAGTGTTACTCCAAATAGATGCTACAAGATACCTTTCCTTACATAACTTTCGTATCTACTGATTTGGTTGTTGAACCAGGTGATTCAAATTGACCCCAAGGACACCAAAGAAATGGAATTCTGGGAAAGCAACAATGCAAACATAGCACAAATGGCACGGAGCAGTCCGCTGGAGAAGCCAGTGTTGGCGCATGTATGCCAGGACTTCAAATGCAGCCCGCCCGTGACCACTCCAGGGGTCCTAAGGGAGCTTCTCAACAAAAAACCAATGTCTGCTGCAAGTCCATCTGTCTGAGACCTTACCTGCTGCTAGGCACCGTGTAGATATTGGCATGCTTGAAATTTTTTTAAATGTTGTTTCAGTTAAGTTGCATAGGCTCATGAAACCTTCTGAGCTGTACATATATATTCAGAATAAAGCACAAATAGAAATGCTTTTGTTTTCAATGTTTTTTACGTTATTCTGGTAACCAAGGGCATCCAATCAAAGAAAAACCAAAAATATTAAAGAGTTGATAAATAATATGATTCATTCAAATACAGCATGTATCTCCGTGGTAATTATAATTCTTCATTGGTGACTGTAGGGTAAGCGGTGGAAATAGACAAATAGTCCAGCAAGGGAGCCTAGTTACCACTTACCACCGGTAAGACGTATTGTGTAACGGAATTCTGATCGAAAGAGAATGTACCTTTCCATTACATAGCGCTCAGGAAAATTACAGAGCACGCATATGCATGTAGACATCATCTCGACAATCAGAAAAATTACAGGTACCAGAGTCTGACAATTTATTTAGACTAAAATGGTATTAACAGGGAAATTGGGCCATCGTCTCTACAATCTGGAACCAAAACCACATGAGGATGCACATTCTTGTCCCAGGAAGCAGCCTAAACTCCAGTTTTAGAAGTCGTAGACAGCACTAAAAGAAAACAGAAAGACGAATTAACTAGGATATCCTGGAAACAGTTTAAGCACATATGGTTCAACGAACAGCATACTCACCGTGCTTTGGGGCAACCTGGTATCCAAATGTGAACTTTACAAATCACATTAGGCTACACGTAGTAGATCATGCCAACTTCGATCAAACTAATGTGTGGAATGTGCAGTGTGACTGATGGACCTCTGCAGTTCTTCCGGAGGAAAGAGTAGCCAACATCAATAGCGAATTTCTTGAGGAAACTCGAGCTTCTCCTAGCTTTGATATAAGAATGGCCCATGATGTATGCTACCCCTGCATGCTTCGCTTCCACGAGTGCCATAAGCTCATCTTTCACTTGTTGATCCATGTCATCATCCTCTGGCAGCTCAAAACGAACACGACGTCGGCGGGTGACACTTGGAGATTCTTGCTCGTACGAGGACTGTAGACTTCGAAGGCTCTCTGATTTGCTGCTCCTCGTATTCATCGAATCAGCTAGGCCATCAAAATCTCTTATGGCCAATGGAGTGCCAGAATCATCAGTGGCTGTTATGACTGCCATTCTTCCTTCATTGGCGATATCATAACTCGCCGAAGAAGATGCATCCTCAGCTTCCATCATAATGAACTTTGCAATGTTCATAACTAACAAGTTTTCAAAGTTGTCATCATCTTTCTGCACATCTTTGTAACCATATCTAACAATGCAACGATACATCCGATATTCTTTAGGTCCAATCCTACCCACAAGGTATCGCTCATCTGGTGAAACATATGGTACATGGACTGACTTCACACAAAGGAAGACTAGGACTTCATGGAATGCAGGGAGGTTAGTGACAAAATGTGAGAAGATGGAGGGTACACCAGTCACCAGCTCCGTGTAAATCAATCCAATACCAGGAACCCGAACTATGCCAAGGCTTGGACCCAGAGAGAGTATCGATCTCATCGATACTTTGTTCTGAAGGTCAAATTGGTACTTCCGCCTTGTCCCATAGTGCCATATGTACATAACTGACATGCATATGAAAGCAAGCACAAGAGGCACCCACCCACCCTGAGGAACCTTCATGAGAGAAGAAGAGAGATATACAGCTTCAATGGAACCAAAGAATGCCAGAAAAGCTAGGGCAAATACTATGTTCCTTTGCCAGACAAAGATGATGATCATTGACATCAAGAATGTAGTAACACACATAACAGTCATGCACGCAATACCTGAAATACAGAAAAACACATTGTTTAGACTCATTGAATGAGAATGCTGGAAAAACAGAAACTGCTAGGTATAAGAAATATTTTATCACTTCTGTTTCAATGCCAAAAGCTTACCATAGGCATTGCCAATAAGAGTAGTATCACGAAATGCGACCGTGACAGCTACGCAAAGCACCATGAGGATCCAATTTATTTCTGGAATATATATCTGTCCATAGATCCACCTTGACGTGTGGACAACCTTCACCCGCGGGAAACATCCCAAAGCATGGCACTGTTTTACAATGGAGAATGTTGCTGAAATGACTGCTTGGCTGCCAACAACTGCAGCAAGTGTGGCCACCACGAATACAGGCCAAAATACAGGTTCTGCATGGCAATACAAACTTGAACGACACTGGTATGCCAAAAAAAAGTAGGGGTGGTGGCAAGAGATGCAAACCTGGGATAGAATCATAAAAACTTGACCGCATGTGAAAGATATTCTTTGATAGAAATGCAGCTTGACCCATATATTGTAACGTAAGACATGGATATATGACAGTAACAAAAGCCACCTGCACCAAGGAAAAAGAATTATATACTTCAACTTGAAAACAAAGCGGAAGCGAGCTTTGTTGTAGTTCATGGTTATAGTTGCAATCTTGTGCAGTAGAAACCAAATAGGTCAGCACAAGGAACATGATGAAACATAAGATGCAAAAGTTTGGCCTACAGAAAAGATCTGGGTTTCAGATATGGCTCACATATATCAATTCCTCCATTGCAAATAAGCATTATGAGCAGATTCTATTTACATATGCCTTGTTTTTTACATCAGATTTGGTACGTCACTTAAGATGAAAGTAGGCTATGCATTAGAATATTTCAAGTTTACTTTACCTTTTACAATATAACACAACATTCAATATAATCAAAAGAGATAAAAGTAACTATCTAGAAAAGTATGAATGCTCCAGTGTAGATAGTGACTGCTTCAACTTACCCTGACAGATTTACTGGTAAAGTGTCCAAGGTCAGCAAACATTGCTTCACTACCTGAAAAGTGGAAAGTGGAGCTGGAGTTTCATACTCCTCACTGGTATCGACAATAAATAAGTGGAAATAGTCCCTGTATGGGTTGATAGTAACTAACCTGTCATAGCAAGAAGTATCCCACCCAAAGCAATCCATCCATCTTTACCAGTCGTCCTAAAGAACTTAACTATATAATGTGGGGAGAGTGCTTGATATATCCTCGGGTTCCAATGAAGTATGTTGTATAACCCAATTCCACCAATGGAAAATAACCAGACTATGACAATTGGCGCAAACATGAATGCTACCTTCTGAGTACCTCTGTGTTGCAAGGCAAATAGACCAACCAATACAACACATGAAAGAAGTACAACAGATCCTGGATAGGACGTAAATTGTGTGTAAACATAATGGGCCAACGTCTGAAGTAAATTGGTGGCTTGAAAAATAACAAAGAGTCTAAATACATATGAAATGATAAAAAGAAGTAATCTTCAAAAAAGAATATAAACAAGCAAATGGAGCTAAATTGCATATTTCTTTAACTATGCAACTGCAAGCAAACACTACCACTTTAATCTGCGAAAGATTATTGAACATGTTTCAGGTGTTGGCCACCAATCAGAAATAGGCTCATATGACTAACTATACGCAAAAGTACGTTGGGGAGCGTTTCTACAACCAGGATTCGAGTGATTAGATTAGATGGATGATCATACCATAACCCAACCACATCTTTTAGACAAAGGAAAGGGACCAGATGTGTGTTTTAATATTTCTAAATTCTGAGTTCAATAAAATGATATCTACTTACCATCCCGCAAGCCAGTAGCTCGAACTTGTAATCCAGACATAGATGATAGAACTGCAAGGAAAGAGCAAGCATAAGGAAACATGACAAACCTACAGAAACAGTTAATAGACTACAACTATAGATTATTGTGGTAGTGTCAACCTGAGATTGCTGGGGTAAGAATACCATCACCGATCACCATGCTCGCACCACAGAGAACTATGAGAAGAAGCACAGTTCTTACTTTCTTGTGTTTCTCCATGAATCTTCTTAGCCAAGGTGAAGATCCATTACGAGTTGCAAACCCATCTCTGTAATATGAAGACAGTTCTTCATCGGCTGCTTGCTGATTTGGAAGCAAGCTAAGTTTTGCATGCCTGCAGAGGAGTGAGTACAGTGCAAATGGCCCACCTACAGAAATATAGATAGCATTGTCTCAAAAGATAGATTAAAGAGATACATTTCACAAACTTAATCAGGATAAATAAGAATAATAATCTTAGCTTTGTTCATGTAACATTACAACTCAATTTGAACCATGTTTTGTCAAACTAGAAAAGGAAGAAAAAAAAAACTTTCAGGCATAAAAACATGTTACTTAAAAAGGGTTTGTCATGTACCTTCACCATTATCATCAGCACTGAGTACAATAAAGACATACTTCAGCAGAGGAATAAGAGTGAAAGTCCAAAATATCAGGGAAAGCACACCGAACACTGTTTCTTCATCTTGGTATCGATTGAGCTTTCCTGAGAATGTGCTTTTGAAGACATAAAGAGGAGACGTGCTTAGGTCCCCATAAACAACGCCAAAGCTCTGGTATGCTAAAAGTAATAAATTTGTGTAGTATTGCTTCCGCTGAAAATGCATGACAGAGCAACTATTGTTAGAAAATACTTAGGAGTGGAACCGAATAGTGTTCTAAAATATTCGTTAGCGGCTAAAAGTTAATATCCTGACAAACATGTAAAACTTACAGAACTAATAAAAGTACAACAAAATCTGATGGATATAATAGTAATAATTACCACACAATAAAACGAACACCAAGAAAATAATTTGTTCACTTGCACTTTGTCATCTGCAGTAACATCTTGGACATGCTATGCCCTTATTTTTCAAAAATTGTGCCAGGCCTGTACGACAAACTGTAACAACGCACTAGGATTGGGGAAGCAAAACAAGAACTGAAACGCATGTGACACATCAAACATGTCATGTCTAATAACATCGTACGTATCATATAATTCTGAACAGTTATCCCTTCTCCGAGGGAACAACCCTACCTCATAGGTAATCAAGGATATTCCAGACTAGTACATAATTGTGCACATCTGCTCATTTATTACTTATCCTTAAATATTTGGAATCATCTCCCTGCCTCCCTCCCTCTATTGTGGAAGCAGTTCCACACATACACTCCCACCAGAGTTCCGAGGCCTTCTTAAACTTTCATTCAAGTAGGGTTGGGCGCTAGTACAAAAAAAGGCTACGCACTTGCTTGAGGAACAACAAATCATCAACCTAACAATTGGTGTTCTGGACTCGAATCGTAAAATTTTGCTACTCCCCAGCTCCATGATTGTAAAAGGAACATGGCCGAAATAGCCAAAACGTTACAGTGTGGAAGCAGAATTTAACAGGAGTGGGAAACCACCCTTGAGATTCAACCCAACTGGAGAATAAATACATTAGTGAGATAAAAAAAAAATGAGCAAAAAATCGGCCAGAGATTCTGCGCAACCCTCGATCCCCGCGACAACCCCGCACCGAATTCCCTAAATCCGACCTAAGGATGTCGCGGCATAGAAACTGTAGAGCACACACCGCAATCTAGGCAGGCAACAGTGGAGCTTCGATTCAGGTAATGAGCGCGTAACAGATGGCGCGAAGAAGAGCAGAATGAAAGGGGGGCAATGAGAGGCATCGCTGGGGTGGGCGCGTACCGGCAGCGGTTCGGCGCCGACGACGCCGGCCTCGGCGTCCATCGATGCGATCGGCGCGGCGGCGGCGGTCCGGCGGCCGGGGGAACTCGATTACGTCGAGCTGTGAAACACGGGGGGCTGCGGAGGGAGCCGAATGGCATTATACTACTGGCCCCCCTTTCATTCGCAATCAGAGGGCCCTTCTGGGTCGCAGCTAGATTTACACGCTTTTATCCGGGGGTGTTTCCGTAAACATATAAGGATTGAGGAAATCATAGAGATGTTCAGAGAGAGACGGATGAATTTTTTTTTGTTATGATAAAGATGATTTCAGTTTTGTTCTGTTGTGATCAAGTGGCCAGCCGTTGATATCGATAAATCTCGAGTGACGTCACGACGCGTCAGTTTCAGGCGTGTTTAGACCGTGTGGAAGATGAACAACGAGGATAAGATGGAATTAATATCGTTCGTGTGGCCTGGTTCACTGCCGTGATATCCTCCGCTCTTTCCGTTTTTTCTTGGGCAATGAATGGATTTTTCACCTTGCTCTTTGTGATGTTTGCTTGTTGTGGCTGACAAAAAAGTCTCCGAGAAGTCCGTGCAAAAATCCATTGTATGATCATGCAGCAACCTGCTGTTTCTGGTGGAAAAACACACACGTGCGGCCTTTGCCCTTTGAGTTCCCATCGCCCATTCCCTGCTCTATGGCCCAGCACCACGTTATGAATGCACGGGGCCCAATACGGCCCTTTGCAATATTGCTCCCAAGAGAAAGATCACGGCCTACCAAAGGTATTCCCTCTGGTAAACGATGCACGGCCCGGCCTAAACAAGAAGCAAACATCCTTCACCGAATGGCTTTTTTTTTTTCTCCTTTTATTTAAGAAACCTTGTTTCCAAAACAAAACGGATGGTTCAAATGTGTCTCTTCGACACTTGAGCAGTAACACAAGATAAAAAGCATATGAAAAAAAATGTTAGTAAAAAAAGCACATGAAGAATACAAGAGGGTCTCACTGATTGGGAAAAGGGTTATGGACAAGACTCGATGCATGATCAGGTGAACAACTGAGCGACCAACCGCTCAAAGTGTTTTCGCCCCGCGTCAGCAAAAGCCACAGATCATGGCGCAATAACGCGGCCACCAAGCAAATAAATCGATCGTCAGAGCTAAGGATGCGTTTGGCTGCAAGAATCACTTCCGATTCAGCTGTGAATCACCAGAATCGGTGCCAAACGGTATTTTTCACAGGTGATTCGAATCAGAATCACTTGAAATGATTCACTCTTTTTATACTAGGAATGAGAATCACCTAAAAGGGTGTTTCAAGTGATTCTGGGTGATTCTGATTCATTTTCTTCTTGTTTTAGTTGAATCTAAAACGTTTCAGCAAATGAGCCAAACGATTTCACAAAAGTGATTCTGATTCAATAGAGAAACGTTTCACTGGAGAATCTGAATCTGAAACGTTTCTAAGAGAATCTGGAACCGTACCAAACGAACCCTAATGTTGAGGGCCAATACCGGTGATGACCGGTATTAGCGGTTCTCCGACTGCTTCACGTATAAAGCAGTGAGCGACCTCCGTCTCGCCCGACCTCTATGCCGCGACGCGCGTACAGTGGCTCGGGCCCACAGACAGGTCCACCTCGCCCGACCCCCTCGACCGGGGTCGGATCACCCGCCGCTCGACTCAGGCGCCCGACCTCACCATGACGGGGTCGGGAGCTCGTGCCAGAGTCCGCCTCGCCCGACCCCAGGGGTCGGGCGAATCGCTCCCTCCCGACCCTCAGGGGTCGGGAGCGCCACCTACCGCGACGAAGGCGGTTGGTACTGAGTAGTTGAGTAATAAAAGCTCAACTACTCACGTGGCTACCGAAGCCCCCCCGCGCAAGTGGGCGCTAACCGCCACGTCGCACAGTGACGGCGAGGCCGTCACTATGCGAACGACCCCCATCAAAGCCCATCCTTTCTGACAAGACGGGACGGCTACGATCGACATTTCGACCGGGTACGGAGCTAACGGTGACCAGTCCTCCTCTCCTCCGACCCCTCGTCGGAGGACGAACGACCATGCCGAGGGGACGTCCCTCGTTGACAGCCATCCCTGTGGCGCCACCGACCGAAGAAGCACCGCCATGCCTGCGACGTCATCCACAGCGACCGGCACCGAGTTTGAAGCATCAACAGCGCGGCCTACAGGACACCCGGCCATGCCGCCGCCCACACCTTTGCGCCAACTCTTTGTACGCCCACCTCCCTCCTTGCAGTATAAAAGGGGGAGGCGGAAGACTAGTGCAACACACACGATATCTCACCCCACGCCGAACACCTCACAGAGACTTGGGAGCTCATCCCTCTCTCGCCTGTTTGTAACCCCCTACTACAAACTGTCGCGAGTAACACGAGCAGCCTCATCGAACTGGACGTAGGGCACGTTGCCCGAACCAGTATAAATCCTTGTGTCCTCTCGCGAACCATCCGAACCAAAACACGCACTCCACGATACTAATTACTCGTCGGCCACAACGAACGCCGACAGTTGGCGCGCCAGGTAGGGGGGTTCTTTGTGCGAGTTTTCGTCAAACCCCTCTCTTTGTTCGGATGGCTAGCCGCGCAAACACCTGGGTTCCCGGTGCACACGTGCGTTTCGGGAGCCTCGACTTCGTCGCCATCTCAGATGGCGCTCTGGCACTGGCCGGTGCAGCGGCACCGCCGGTTGCCCCGCTTGACCCCGGGCGTGTATCGCCTCTCGCTGGCACATTGTCCCGGGCGTCGACGCTCCCAGCTCCGCGCGCCATGAACAACGAGTTCGTGGCCATGGTGGGCTGCGCATCCGAGTCTCTCTTCGACCTCCTAGATGGAGCGTCAAACGAAGATTCCGATGCAGAGTGCAGTGAGGGAAGTCATCATCCCTCACGCGAGTGCCTTATGATACGTGCGGAGCATCTTCCCGCTGCGGAGGGCGAACGCCCTGCGGAATCGTCTGGCCCGCAGGACGGGACCCCACCCCGTGACGCGCAGTCAGAACGACTGCGCGCACGAAGGGAGGAACTCCTGGAGGTCCAGCGTCAGCTGGATCAGCAGCGTGCGGCGATTGATCACGAGCTCGCTCAGAGCGAGTCCAGTGAACACACCCGCACTGACGTTCGCGACTTACGAGTCGCAAGTCGTGACGATGGCTGCCCGCGCTTCCCACGGGCGAGCCAGAACTTGGCCGCGGCGGCGGCATTGCTCAGGGGCCTCCCTGAGCCTGTCACGCCGGAGGCCCGACGCGCCCAGCGCGAGGTTGAGGCGCTACTTGAGCACGCGGCAGTGCAGCAAGCTGAGAGCTCGCTGTCGCGTCTGCGTGGACAACGTGCCCAGAACACGTCTGTCCACCAGACTCCCCCAGCAGCGGATGGCACGGCGAAAGCCTCCGTCCGCGGTCATCTGGGGACGAACAGGGACGCCCGCGCCACCCTGGATGCGCGGCGGCGCCGCCTGGAGTTCGACGATGGCACCTCCCGATCGCGTCATCCGCGTCGAGGAGGACGCTACGACGACGACGAGGATAGAAGCCCTAGCCCGGACGCCCCGGGACCGAGGGTCTTCAGTCCTCACATTCGGAACGCAGCATTCCCGCGGCGTTTCCGACCCCCGACCAACGTACCGAAGTACGCGGGGGAAACCAACCCCGGCCTGTGGCTCGAGGACTATCGCCTCGCGTGCCGGGCTGGGGGCGCGGAGGATGACGACTTCATCATCCGCAACCTGCCATTGTATCTGGCCGACTCGGCCAGAACGTGGCTCGAGCATCTCCCCGCCAACCAGATCACTTGCTGGTCTGACCTCAAGGAGGTTTTCGTTGGAAACTTCCAGGGGACTTACAACCGCCCAGGAAACCCCTGGGACCTCAAGAACTGCCGGCAGAAACCGGGAGAGTCGCTCCGAGATTACATCCGGCGCTTCTCCCGGCAATGCAATGAGCTGCCGGACGTCGGTGACGCCGATGTCATTGGCGCGTTCTTGTCCGGGACGACTTGTCGCTCCCTAGTCCACGAACTAGGGCGCAAGAGTCCCCGGACCGCCAGAGAGTTGCTGGACATCGCAACCAGCTACGCCTCTGGCGAAGAGGCGGTGGGAGCGATCTTCAATCGCACCCAAGATGCCAAAGGTAAGCGGGTCGAGACAGCCGGCGGAGGCTCCTCCGACCCTCCGAGCAAGAAAAAGAAGAAGAACCGGCCGCGTCCGTCCGGAGAACGGATGGTCGCTGCCGCGGATCGCAAGGGTGCCAAGGCACCCACGGAGGACACCCCGGACCACTTCGAGAAGAAGTGGAACGGTCCATGTCCCAACCACGAGCACCCCGTCAAGCACCTCTACAAGGACTGCTCACTCCTGAAGCGGCTCGTAAACCAGGGGGCTCTGAGCGCGCCAATGGCCTGATCCTTCGAGGCCTCAAGCCACGTATCTACCGCCGACTGAAACAGTTCAGCGAGCAATGGGCAGCCGAGCTCCCCGCCGTACTCTGGAGCCTGCGGACGACCCCTAGTCGGGCCACGGGGTCTCCCCCCTTCTTCATGGTATACGGCTCCGAAGCTATCCTACCAACCGACCTCGACTACGGTGCTCCGAGGGTGAAGGCGTACGATGATCAAGGGAACCAGACGTCCCTCAAAGACGCGATGGATCAGCTCGACGAGGCTCGAGACGTGGCACTCCTCCGATCCGCCAAGTACCAGCAAGCACTACGCCGGTACCATGGAAGGAACGTACGCGAGCGAGCGTTCGACGTCGGCGACCTCGTTCTCCGTCGCGTCACCAGCAGCCAAGGTCGACACAAGTTATCGCCGCCATGGGAAGGACCTTACGTCGTCGCCAAGGTTCTCCGACCCGGCACCTACAAGCTGCAGACTGCGGACGGACAAGAGTTCACCAACGCCTGGAACATCGAACAGCTACGTCGTTTCTACCCCTAAAACTCGTAGCTTGTCTGTTTTCCGCACCCCCCGAGCAGCGTCCGACCCCTGCCGTGCAAGGGTCCAACCACGCTCGGGGGCTCAACACCTGTAAGGTGCGCGCATGTATTCCATGTGCAATACGTGCGCGGCCCGACCCTCGCATGTTTTTCAAAAAACTTGTGCAAAAACAAGTAAGTCAAAGATAGGAAAGCTTGAGATCGAACTGGTCGAACCGCGAAAGCGCCGACGAGCCCACGGGGGCTATGGCCACAACGCTCACCAGTCAAGCTAACGATCGATCCTATCCGCGACTTACGTTTCGCACCGAGCCTCGGCCCCCCACCTAAACGTTTAAGACTCAGAGAAGATAGGTCGCGGATAGGAGAAACACGAAGTCGAGTCGGTCGGACTGCGAAACGCCCACCGCCTGCGAAAGGCTACGGCAACGTCGCTCACCGGCAAAAACTAAGTGTCGATCCTGTCTACGACCTACGATTCTTTGGGGACACATAAACGGACGAGTAAGGGACCGAGCGCTTTTTCACGCAAGTGATAAGGAAACGGGCCGCCGAGGTCAAAATCACTTGTGATACAAAAACTTGTTTTTACAAGCTGTCCGGGCGCTTCGGCCTCGGACACCCTAGACACATACTAACTAATCTACTCCTACTCCTCGGGGGGGGGGGGGGGGGGGGGGGACTGCTCCTGCTCCGGGGTCGGGGGCTTCTCGCGCTCCGGGGTCGGGGGCCGATCCTCCTCCTCTATCCTCGCCGCCAGGGCATGCGCCGAGGGGGCCACCTCGTCTTCGATCTCGTCCAACTCCGCGTCAGCGTACCCGGGCTCGAACCCCTGACTCATCAAGTCCAGCGCGATGCTGGAATAATGAGAGTAGGCGATAACGAACGCCCGGTGCACACCTCGGCGGAGTGCCTCCCTCGACATCTCCCACGCGTGCGCGGGCGATGTTGGCGACTTGTGGCACCAGCGCGCCGTACGTCCCGAGCTCCGGCGGGATCCCGAAGAGCTCCGACAGGACGCTCCCGACGGCGGTCCGAAGGGCAGCGCGCCCCATTCACGCCCGCGCCAGGTGAGGCAGGTAAACGTCTCGTCACGTTTTAGTGCTCTCGCCTGCAGGTTCCGCCGGATCGAGCGCCACCGCACGCCCCCGAGCGACGCTTCGACTTATCGGACCGGGCCAGGTAACTTCGTGATACCGAGCGACGGTTCGACTTATCGGGCCAGGCCCGCCCAGGTAAGGAAAACACATGGGTTGAAACATGCCCCGACGGCCCAAAGAGTTCGAAGGCTGGCCCAGCGAATGGGTTCGACAGCCGCTCAGGGCGTAACTAGAGTGAGGGGTGGATTACGATGGGCCCACTAGCGGCCAATACCCTAGCGCCTGGGCGCCCGGGCGTCAAGGGCATCGTAAAACCGCGTTCGAGTCCCGGTTCGTCGAACCTAGTGATGGTTCGCGCCGACCCATGGGTATCCTATCGCAAGGAGGCAACGAGCCCTCGGAACCTATCGAATGGAACCGAGAACCATATGGGTCGGCGACTGGGAATATTGGGACCGGCCACCAGCTGGCCTACGTCGGCATCCCCCCGAAGGGATCCCGGGGTCCCACTTGAACTACCCGTTAGCAGCTCGATGAGCGTCACGCCTCGGCCATCGAGGTAAGGCGTGGCTCGGCTCAACCTCCTCGTCCGGCGGACGGACGCGCTGGAGGCACGATACAAAGACGAACCGAACCCCCGACCGGTCACTGCGACGAGCAGAGGACTCGGGGACGGAATCGCAAAAAGAGATCCAACGCGGGGTCGCAGAACCTTAAGTCCCAAGGATGAGTTCGCTCTCGCGAACGAAAATTCCTTCTCCCGACCTGAGCGACGCCCGGCCCCTGAGGGGGCCAGGCCTCGCTCGGGGGCTACACCTGCAAGGTGCGCGCTCGCGCGCGCCCCTTACAGTATAAATAAGGGAATCACCACGATCGCTCTTCCTCCCGACTTAAGCGACGCCCGATCCCAAGAAGGGATCAGACCTCGCTCGGGGGCTACACCTGTAAGGTGCGCGCTCGCGCGCACCCCTTACCGGTAGAAACGCTTCTAGAGCCACCTCCGATTAGAGCGACGCCCGACCCCTCTTATGTGGGGGTCGGACCTCACTCGGGGGCTACTGTTGAGGGCCAATACCGGTGATGACCGGTATTAGCGGTTCTCCGACTGCTTCACGTATAAAGCAGTGAGCGACCTCCGTCTCGCCCGACCTCTATGCCGCGACGCGCGTACAGTGGCTCGGGCCCACAGACAGGTCCACCTCGCCCGACCCCCTCGACCGGGGTCGGATCACCCGCCGCTCGACTCAGGCGCCCGACCTCACCATGACGGGGTCGGGAGCTCGTGCCAGAGTCCGCCTCGCCCGACCCCAGGGGTCGGGCGAATCGCTCCCTCCCGACCCTCAGGGGTCGGGAGCGCCACCTACCGCGACGAAGGCGGTTGGTACTGAGTAGTTGAGTAATAAAAGCTCAACTACTCACGTGGCTACCGAAGCCCCCCCGCGCAAGTGGGCGCTAACCGCCACGTCGCACAGTGACGGCGAGGCCGTCACTATGCGAACGACCCCCATCAAAGCCCATCCTTTCTGACAAGACGGGACGGCTACGATCGACATTTCGACCGGGTACGGAGCTAACGGTGACCAGTCCTCCTCTCCTCCGACCCCTCGTCGGAGGACGAACGACCATGCCGAGGGGACGTCCCTCGTTGACAGCCATCCCTGTGGCGCCACCGACCGAAGAAGCACCGCCATGCCTGCGACGTCATCCACAGCGACCGGCACCGAGTTTGAAGCATCAACAGCGCGGCCTACAGGACACCCGGCCATGCCGCCGCCCACACCTTTGCGCCAACTCTTTGTACGCCCACCTCCCTCCTTGCAGTATAAAAGGGGGAGGCGGAAGACTAGTGCAACACACACGATATCTCACCCCACGCCGAACACCTCACAGAGACTTGGGAGCTCATCCCTCTCTCGCCTGTTTGTAACCCCCTACTACAAACTGTCGCGAGTAACACGAGCAGCCTCATCGAACTGGACGTAGGGCACGTTGCCCGAACCAGTATAAATCCTTGTGTCCTCTCGCGAACCATCCGAACCAAAACACGCACTCCACGATACTAATTACTCGTCGGCCACAACGAACGCCGACACCTAAATTGAAGCGCACTGCTGTCTGCTGCCACCCGCTTGCGCTATGACTATTAGCAAATACTACGTGCTCCTTTAGTCTTTTGGAAAAAGTGAAGAGCACCAAAGGGTTTGTTCCTCATCCGCATCTCTCCAAATGTGTGCTCAAGAAGTCAAGGTTGTCGGCTTTGATCCTGTATTCCTGATGAAACTACTGCCGATCTTGGTATTGCATCACGAGCTGACTTCGACGGCACAGATTCTCTGGAATCTTGTGTTCATGGTTCTGAAAACGCATCATCCTGTCATCAGTCAATTGCTGTCTTTATTCCAGTCATGGACATATCGGAAACAGTTCATATCGGATTGCTTTTGCTGCCTGCCACTACCACTAGTGTGTGATTATCTATAGAGTATGCAGATACAGTACAAAGCAAGAAGTGGGTTCACAGATGGCATATGCTGGCATGCTGCTTAGAACATGGCAGGCCACAGCCCCAACCCCAAAGCAAACCATCTCCCCAAGCTTTGCCCAAGTTGATGATCAAAAAACAGGACAAACAAATCACGCCCTGTTTGCAAATGAAAATGGACGGCTAAGACAGATCATGGTTCCTGCTCCCCGCTATATATGCTAATAGCCACCTGTGATATATATCAACAAATCACAGCAAGACCGTCTTGATCTGCTATGGCTACGGCTGGGATCAACGTAGGTCAGGTTGATGACGTGCAGGAGCTGCAACGGGCGTGCCTGGCCACTGTGCCGGAGCGGTACATCAGGGAGGGAGACGATCGTCCGGACAGAGTCGTCTGCGACGATGCTCAAATCCCGGTTATCGACGTCGGCGAGCTCCCGTGCGACGCCGAGCTGAACAAGCTCAGGCTCGCCTGCGAGGAATGGGGCTTCTTTCAGGTAGTAAACCTCTTTCTTTTTTATGGTTTTTGAGGCGAATTGATGATTCATGCTGAGAGTGAGAGAAAACCCGATCGAGATGACATGGCCTTGTGTATGTGTATATGTAGGTGGTGAACCATGGCGTTGCGGACGAGCTGCTTGACGAGATGGAGAAGGTGACGAGGGAGTTCTTCATGCTGCCGCTGGAGGAGAAGGAGAAGTACCCGATGGCGCCGGGAGGCATCCAGGGCTATGGCCACGCCTTCGTCTTCTCCGAGGACCAGAAGCTGGACTGGAGCAACATGCTGGCGCTGGGCGTGGACCCGGCCTCCATCCGGCAGCCCCAGCTCTGGCCAACGAACCCAGCCCGCTTCAAGGACGTTCTGGAGAGGTACTCCGCGGAGATCAGGGGCCTGTGCCGGCGGCTGCTGGCGCGCATCGCCGAGACGCTGGGCCTCGCACCGGACTCGTTCGACGAGATGTTCGGCGAGGCGGTGCAGGCCGTGCGGATGAACTTCTACCCGCCGTGCCCGCGGCCGGAGCTGGTGCTGGGACTGAGCGCGCACTCCGACGGCAGCGCGGTCACCGTGCTCCAGCAGGACATGTCCTGCGCCGGCCTGCAGGTGCTCAAGGACGGCGCGTGGGTGCCCGTCCACCCCATCCCGCACGCCCTCGTCATCAACCTCGGCGACACGATCGAGGTTTTGACGAACGGCAGGTACAGGAGCGTGGAACACAGGGCGGTGACCAGCGACAAGCACGACCGGCTCTCGGTCGTGACGTTCTACGCGCCGGCCTACGACGTCGAGCTCGGCCCGCTGCCGGAGTTCGTCACCGACGACGCGCCCTGCAGGTACCGGAGGTTCAACCACGGCGAGTACAGCCGCCATTACGTCACGAGCAAGCTCGAGGGCAAGAAGACACTCGAATTCGCCAAGATAAATTCCATGGCCACGACGGTTGGTGAAGAGAACTGAAGTGAAGCGGTCGGGGCGTCTCGCGATCGCGGACTTCGTGACCGACGAGGTATACGTGCCGGAGGTGCAGCCACAGCGATTACTGAGTATAGCCGCCATTATGTCACTATCAAGCTCGAGGCAAATAGTGTATTTGGTGTGTACTCAGCAGAGCAATAACATCCTGTTCCTTACGTTTTACTCTCAATGGATTTTAAACTTATAAACAAGCTGCTTTAATAAAAGAAAGCCATTTTTACGTCAAAGCACAGGTAAAGCTGCTTTAATAAACTCTGATGACCAAGTACTGTACCAGAAGACCTTATAACTCGAGCTTATCCCTTGAGATACCTAACGAGTGGTGCGCAAGATAACACAACACCAAAAGGCGGTAGGTCAGCATTTTGCCAAAAGCTCGCGCTCAATCTCCCAAACCATTTTTGTTTCTTCTTCATATGCTAGGCATCATCTGTGCTGTGCTAAACAAAATCTTCTGAATAGTATACCAATGTTTCATTGCTATTAGCTGCTAATCATCCTAGGGGCATGAGCTCGATTTCTAGATACGCCATCGTACACAGGCCTCATAATAGGAGAGCAACAATAATAATAATATCTGGTTGCAACTCAACCTGCACATCTGGCGGAATCTGCGTGCTGACTAGCAAAGGTACATGTTCAACTACACTGGGAATCAAAAGTATCAAAAGCAACGTATAAAGGGGGAAAAAACTTTGCATACCCCCAATATACCATCGTGGCCCACATGCCATCAATACATAAATCAGCAAGCGAAGACAAAATAGCCAAGAGTTATCAACCATAAAACATCCACTATCCATCGTACTGCCATCTCAAACGCAATCTCTTGCCATCATATGCTAGGTGAGTCATTGAAATGCAATACCTCGCAACAAGAACAATCTACCACCATGTACATTTTCAATAGCGTTGATACTGCTAGATAGCATTCACGATAAGGAAAAAGAGCCACAAATCTTACTAGTAGCTGAGCTCACAGCACTACATCCTGGGAACCAAGACCAGTGATAAGTCAACCGAATCTCACCATTGAGACCAGCGGCTAAATCTGCTAGCGATGAGTCAACAAGCTCTACAAATTGGGACTTGGTAATTGTGATCTGTATCCAAACGAGCTGCACAAAATATTTACTTCATGAAGGCCATGTTTTAAAACTCTACTGTATGTAAGCTGGGCTATATAGATTCATGTGAGTTTTTGCCTTCTATTCTCTTCCATTGAAAGTACTTTTGTCAGAGCAGTTGTCAAGTGTCAAGCGACTGCATCTGGCCAACAATTCGTCCTCTACAGTCTGCAATGAGTAAAGGAATGGTTAGTAGATGGAAGGTAGCCAAACAGAAACACTCAACCAGAAAAAAAAAAAACCAGCTCTTTCAAAAAACATGCAACTGGAGGAGTTTCGGCTCCTCAAAAACAGCTCTAGTTTCAACTCTTCAAATAAAACAGCTCCTTCAAATGCAGGAGCAGAAGTTGTAAAATATTTGGCAGAATAGCCCCTCCTTAATTCAAGGATCACATGCAAGGGAGGGAGTTGGTAGAAGCTACAATTTCAGCTCCAACCAAAACAGCTCCTCTAGTTCATTTCTAGAACCACTCCCAGCTACTCCCACCAAGAATCACTCCTCAAAATTGGTCATTGTTTTAGATTCAACTCCAACAGGCCCTAATCATCGGTAACAATGAGTGGAACTCTACCTTGTATGTATGAAGCAACAGATCCCCACCAATATTTTTCTCTTTTGCATAGCTGTCATAAGTTTGCATCAATGGAGGACTAACAGCCTGCAATGAGCAGAGAAAGAAGCATCAAGGTAATATTCTTTCTGCATAACCAGCCAGAATACAATGTAATTGGCTAGTGCCAATAAGAACGCAAGAAGCTGATTCTTGCCATTCATTTCATGTTTGAATTGATCAGGATTCCATTGTGGAATTCATTTCATGTTCTGGAAGTAGCACTTAAATGCCGGTAGCCAAGTGCACAGGGCATATAAAATTGGATATATATGATCTACACTTCAAACGATGATAAAATCTTTGCTAGAGCATGGTTCTCACTAAAGCAAGGAAACACTAGTGAAATCCCATTTCCTTGCCCTAGAGCAAGGTTGGAACCGCACCAAACAACCAAATATGTTGATATGAAATAACCTATACCACCCCTATAGCAGCAGGCAGTATGAATACTGTTAAAAGTATGAACATGTTAGTAAACATTTCCTGGCAAAAGAAATGAACCTGCAAACAGAGACGAACGCTATCTTCATCAGAAGTGCATAGATACTGAGCCAATCTCTTGGTTTCCTTCTCCACGGTTTCCTGGACCTATAAATAACATATATCAGTTTGGTTCAAAAAACAAAATGAAGTGCCATGGACTCATCAAGTACTCCAAGAAGAAAACTGACCTTAGCAAGGTAATCTGGTAGAGAGTAGTGCATAATCCATTCAGAGCTTCTCTTGGAGTAGTATACATATGTATCCTGAAGGATTGCATTTCTCATCAAGGTTTTGACTTCAGAACGATTTATGCCACTCAAAACATCCAGAAGCTCCATATCAACCATACTTCCATCACGCTCTCGGCGAATCTGGATAATATAGTTGTTATGTACAGGAGAACTGCATTTATGAATGAAACAAAAACACACCTAGCTACGTGAAATACCATAGTCAGTAGAGAATCAGTTGCTTCATCATTGAAGTAGGAAAAGACCTGGCAAAAAAGAAAAAAGGGAATGGCATTAAAAGTAATGACTACAGACGAGGGTATGCAACTGCCGCCCATCCTTTGGTGCAGCAGAAATTGTGGAAATGGTGTAATACTCACCGGCCCAAAAAAAGAAGAAGCAGCAGTATCATTAAGTGCAGGTAATTTGTACTGATGCAAATAGCAGCGGTCCAAATAGCTGAAAAAGCCTGTTACAAATCTGATCATGATGCAGTAGTTTGACCACAGTCTCACAAGCTCTCTGAAAAGTAGTCATTTTTCTTCTGCATGAGATGGGGTAGAACCTAACAAAAAAATCAAAGATTAAAACAGTTAAGCAAGGTGAAAGGATGGATATCGTTTTGACTGTGTTGATTAATAAGCATGTTATACACATATAAATACATGGAATATTTATGCATTTATGAACCAGGGTATTTTGATAATAATGATATAATGTTAGCAAGAATTATATGAGAGTTTCTGCAGTGATTCCTGCAAATGGTATCAGCTTACAATTTCCTTCCAATCAAGGTATCTAAAAATTCAAAGGAAGACAGAAAAAAGTGTAGATAATTAATATTCAGCAAATAATCCTAATGCATGTATGAGGATTGTTTCTGACCCGGCAGTAAGATTCTGATTCAGTTGCTGCAGGAAATATGATTCAAAGACTTATATTGTCACAAATAGATCTGACTATATGCATCATAAGGCTTCATACAAAACAGCAGAAACTTGTATGATGAGCTGCATCTACAGTTGTACCGTTGATAAGATTTATATATATATGGGGTATGATACAGTTACCACTTATCATTTTGCAAATTAGAATCTGTCCAGGTCAGTTCTATACATGCTCCCTCTACAACAGAACTTTAAAATAGAAACTAATACAAGTACAGTACCATTGCACGGACACATTCTTCAAGCGTTGTCTTGAAGCCATTGTACATTTCTGTACAGTAATGAGTTTTTTGCACAGCCATTCTGTAAGCACAACTGAAAAAGTAGAAAAATGTGTGACCAGCAGCAATTTTCAAGTGCTACATTGATAAAGGTAAATCCATTTATAGCATGATGAAGTGACAATAGAAGAATTACTCATAGCAATTCATATACTCAGCCACAGTAGGCCTTGTACTGGTGCACTCTAAAATCTTTGAGCACTTTACAATTCCCTGTTCCAGGACCTTCCATCCTTCCTCAAAGCTTAGGTGGCTGTTCATTTTAGTGCTCTACTCTTGCCCTGAACTGCAGTATAAAACAATAAAAAGAAGGTATAAGATAAGTGGCACAAAAAGAGAAGCTGCTTGTTATGAAAATGCCTCTAGATCATTGGAATTGGTAATATCATTCAAGGTAGTTGTTTTTCCCCACAAATCAGTTAAGCTGCACAACACTCATGATAGTTTTTTTTTTTCCTTATTGATACAAGGTCCATCAGCTCTTCAGTGGTCATCTCATCTTCTTCTACAGCTGACCGTAAGATATATCACCCATACATATAAGATAACACCATAAACTTGAGTGAAAAAAAAAATGGCAAACCTATTCTCTTCAGAGCCGAGCAGCTTAAGCTACACCCTCATACACATGAGATGTATACTTATGATTAACAGAAAGTATAGTTCTCAGATGCGTGAAACATAACTTAGCATACATTACGAATATATCATAACAGAACAGTACCAAGAGAAGTCGAGACTACGGCACTATCTTCATAGCCAAATCTAGTCATTAGTTGAACCAACCCAGTTCGCACAGAGTGGCAGCAGACAATAACCGAAACAGTACACTTGAGAGGCGGACCGATCAACACTCAACAGGGCGAGGTAGGGCTACCGCCCACTTCCTTCCCCTCCCCTCTGGGATCATCGCCCCCCAGATCGTCAGACACGACCGCCAGGCATTGGCAGCGCAGTTGTTTCGTGGGGCTACCACGGAAGAAGTTCCATCCCCACCCGCACCCCCGATTGGGATGAAACCTCCCCCGTTCCCGTCCCGGAAAACGTCCTCGGCGCATCGATCGACCCATCCCCGCAAACATCCACCCCCTCAAATTCCAATTGCGAAAAGGTAGAGGAGGGGGGATTAGAGGAGGACTGCGGAGGAGGAGAGATCAGCTCTCACCTTCCGTTCGTCACCGTCGAAGCTGGACGAGTAGAGACAACCCGACCGACCCAATACCGCAGACTTGCGCCTCGCTCTGGCCCGCGCGCCGCCGTGTGCTTATTGCGGCGCCGCCGTAGTGCCGCTGCCCGTGTTGGCAACGGCCCCCCGCCCCCCGCCCCGTAGATAGAGGATGAAAAGGGGAGTGGGGTGCTGTGTTTTCAGGTAGCAGCAGCAGGGGGGAGTCGTTCGACCAGCCACCTTACTATTGGGCCCGTATAGAAGCCCACCAAAGGAATAAAGGCCGAATCTCCAACAGTACCGTCTCGACCTTTGTTGTTGCGGCGCGGGGGCCTGGCCCATCATGGTGTGTTGGTGTAATTCGCAGATGGTGTAATTAAGCCTGCATGCATCACGGCAGAGGCAGGGCCGTCAAATGATTACAGTTAGATTTTTATTGCGAGAAAAATGATTACGGTAATTAGGGTTACATAGACACTGATCAAGCCCTTTTCATTGAAATGTTCGATCGCGTCGTGGTTGCACCTCTGAACCTCTCCGTCCGGAACACTGAATGGCCAGATCGACGTACTAGTATTGATCGTCTCAGTAAAGTGTCTAAAAAATCCGGAGAGAAGTACTCCTAGGTGATAATGCAGCTAGAGTAGCGCAGGAATGGCAGCAGCAGCTCTGCACCGTCAGTTCGTCGGCATAAGTTGCTTACGCCATGCACGAACGAAAGCGTGTCAGATGGGGAGCATGTGCGGCTGCGTGCGTCGTCCCGCTGGATCTTCGGGTCTCAGATAGTGCATGCATTTACCACTACTTACAGTACCTAGGACGAGTCGACGCGCGACACAGTCACGAGCTCGGCAGGGCAGGGACCCCAAACAAACGCCATGCATGAAACTGACCACGCCAATCCTTGTTTGTTGGGTCGTCATTACACGTCGTACGTCCTTCTCTTCCGCCGCCATTAATTTCAGAATTTCAGATGCCATCACACGGACGCACTGCTCATCTCCGTCACCAATGATGGTCGCATGCAGAGCCTGACCACCTAATTCCCATTAAACTGCATCGATGGATCGTACCCTTCTACTATGATGAATCCAACGGACTATATGCGCGTACCCGGCCCAGCCTGGCCCGGCCCGGCCCTAATACACTGTAAATCCATCTAACGAAGGAAGCCCGGCTGCTGCGCTATTTCAATTCACCCCTGATCCAAAAACGTACACTTATTGCGTTTTTACGTCTGCTGCCATCATGCGCTACTACTAGCTGATAATGCAGCCTCGTTCATCAATCTCCTCCCAAAGGACTCGAAATCTCTCATCTAATGTTCGTTGGTGATTGATTAATATTATTATCTTGTGAGCAGATCGGAACATAATTTGTGATTCGACCATGCAGCTTATTTGCCGTGTACAACGACGACCCGGTCGTCTGTCACCTCAGCTACGTAGCTCACAGTGTTTGCCACTGCGTCGGAATAGAAGATACTCAGACCCATGGCTGCAACAAGACATTGCAAGATAGCTAGAGGGAGCACAAGAGACACCCTTTTTCTTGCCAACTTTGGAACGTGGGTTCTTTCTTTCCTTGCCTTGTTTTTAACATTCACAGATTCGCACATACCAATAATGTGAAAAAAAAAAGCATTTCAACAAACATATACTATGAATATGCTTAACTAGATGACAAGGCTTTTTTTTTTTTCCTATGCTTAACTAGATGACAAGGCTTCTTTAGCGAACAGTTGACCGACTCAAATTAACTTATAATGTGTCTACATGAACCTACATATATATAATGGTCCAACAAGAGAGCAGATCTGTTTGCTCCTTGACAGATGGGTTGCCATATGATGAGGTGTCTGCTGTGTTAAACTCACGGATGCAGACAAACCACACACATGACTCCAACAAATTAAACTCACATAGTATTCCTTCCAAAAAAAAAAAGAGGCAATTATAAGAAGAAAAAAGGGGGGGATACTCTCCTAATACTGTATGTCACGGCTCTCATTTTTTTTATGCCTCCATTATTATTTTCTACTATACTACCTCTATATTTAAATTTGTTTACACCCTTGACTATTAATGTGGTCCTATTTGAAAAATTAGTTTAAATGTGTAAAATTATAGATTAATTTTAAATACCTCTAATGATAAAATAAATTATAATAAAATATACAATATTTTTACCGTAATATTTTTAATAAGACAAGTGGGATGTTAAAATTTAACGATGTGAACAACTTAATATGGAAAGAGTCGTTATGTACTTCTTTTTTCTCAGAAATCTGTAAAATAACTTGGATGCATGTGTGGTGACGAGGTTTTGACGTGTAGTGAAACCATGTGCATTTGTCGTACATAATGCGAAGGTAATTAAGAATCAGTTTGTTTTTGGTCTTATTAATTTGGTGTGCTGGCATCATAGCTTAGTTCAACTCTAGGTCCTACACAACAAGCTATCGAGATGCATGACTTAGAACAGGAGAGGCCTCCACAGAGAAAAGGGATCTGTGTGTCCTAATTAAGGTGTATATCCTAACAGATTCCTCAATGGGTGGAGATGCCTTCATGGTTCAAGTTTTGTTATATTCGTCACTGGAATCTAAGAGTTGAACAACATGCCAAAGAACGTGTTGTTGAAATATTGTAAACACTGAAAATAGTACGGACAAGAAAATTATACCGATTATATTTAATGAACGTGTCTGTAACCACATGTCGTGCCACAGATGTACCTATATTTTGAACCAAAGTTACGCGTCTTAGGAATCTTCTTATGTTTGGTCGACATTGTGATTTTAGTTTTCTTCTCCGATCTTCATTATTCATTGGGTAATATGACAAGTTGGGGAATATAGCTTCCATTCCCAGACTTATTAGAGCATCTCCAAATAACTTTATACTTCGGTAATCATCCCGTATTACTAGTAAATGGAAGTACACATTAATCATTCCGTGCGTATGTTTAGAAATAGGAGGAACTTCTCTTTCGTCTTGGCTCTTTTTTTGTCCATGTCAGTGCCCCCAACGCGTAATACATGATTTCTTCGTTCCTTGGAACACGAGCTGACTTCGTTTCCCTAAGAAAAACGGTTTTCTCTTCTTTTTTTTTCTCTTTCCTTCTTAGATATGGTGCCACATCAGACTTTTTTAGCTTATGTAGAAGATCATTTAATTCTATAAAAATTATCCTCCGTGGAGGGTTGAGGGTGTCCTAAGTGCTCACACACCACTTGTCATTCTTAAAGATCAATGACAGCGCAAAAGCAACCCGATTGTGGACTAGTCACACCAACGAAATGAGCCCGGCTTGCACACATCACATAAAAGCTGACTACAGAAAAAAGCTCTCGACATGTGTTCTTCTGTACACAGAGATTCAGTAGCCCTAGCTCTGTTGTGCACCCCTTCGAACAAGTCGAGACTGGGTTTAATTACACAAGTCGATGCAACACAAAAAGAGACAAGAGATACTGAAAGCGTATGGCTGAAACCAGGCCCAGGTGGACCATTATTCAGAACACCGACACATGTGCACTTGTCCTGCGATTGCTTCTCCGATTGGTTAGTTTCTGCGTGCATCGACGACTGTGCTCTGTTTGTCTGCACTACTACTACGGCTAGTAATATTTTTACCGCTCACATCCGTGTGGTGCTGCTGGCTTCTTCCCGCCCTTCTCTTGCCATGCCTCGAGAGCAGTGAAATGAAGGATCATTAGTAGTTGTACTACAAAGTAATTAAGTGAGGCCGGCCATTTACAAGTCCCGGTGTGGAGAAGCGATACTTGTGTTGCGCATGGATGGAAACTGACACTGGTAACTCCTGTACACCTATTACTGGTAGCAGCTGTAGCTGTGCTACAATGCAGAGTTGTGCATATGCACATATATATCCGGGCATTGTTGGATACTAGAAGATTGTTGCCCGTGTCTTGGCAACCAACCACACATCTTCTTTCAACTTTTAACGCTGAAAGGTCTGCATCTTAATTTATATGGATTAAAAAATTAATATAGATTAAAGAAGAAATTAATTTATTTTCTTCCACAAAAGAATTCAATAGATTAAGGATTGTGGTGCACCCAAATAAGACCGAAGTGGGCAAGTAGAGATCTATATATATATTATATATCCTTCTATGATAAATTATCCATTCTTTTAAGTTTTTTCCCCTTTTGTAAAACAATTTTGTTGTTCCCACGTAAGCAAGGTCGTTTGTGTCTGGGTAGGAGCAATAGTACACGTTCCGGTGGTCTTCTTTTTCGTGCTCACATGGAATCTTAGGCAGAAAGCAGAAGGGAAGAATCAGCAAGCGTGTTAGGTATAATAAATTCATAAACATCATTTTTGCATCATCAGAGAAGAACAAGTTCACTCTAACCTCCCAGAAAAGAAGAACAAGTTTACTTGGCTACTACTTGAGATTACCATAATTTGATAATGGATTCTTTCTTCTGACAACAGAGGTCATTAATTAGCTAGTCTCTCCAAGAGTCACCATGGACGAAGTTAACAAGAACAAGCAAGCTACTTCGTTCACCGCGCGCCTTTGTTGCAAGTGACGCATGACATGGACACAATAAAAATGGAGAACCTGCCTTTTCTTTTCCTGCACCTACCTGTAGACACGGGAGTGGTGATGGACTGAGCAAGGGCCTAGTAGTTTAAACCATCGTTATTTATTGTTTATGCGCCCATTTAATGTTCATTTAGAGCATGTAGGTACAAAATAACCAAAAAAGCTAATGTGAACCTTTGTTTGAACAATAAGCCAGTTTTTCTTGAGTTGGCTTCCTTCCTCTGCGTATATGTATTGAAAGCATGGATTAATGTTTTCAAGAAATAATTATATGGCTAGGCACACAAATAAAACAATGTATCCGTATTAGCGAGTCAGATATGCATGGCTGCTGGCTGCAGGCAAGCCAGATCAACCACGCACTGATCTCTGTGTATCTTTTCATTGAGTATAAATTTTTAGTGCCACCACGGAAACAACAAAGTGTACAGAAAAAAAAGGAAAATGGATGTGCCAAATTGAAAAGTGCTCATCATCACCAGTAGCTGCGAATTAGCCAGTTAGGGGTGCTATCCCTAATTGGTTGTAACGTTTGAGGTTTTTCTTTCTTTTTTTTTTTTTTACTTTGTTGGCGCATAATTTTATCTTTGTGAGAGTGCAGATTAACAGTGAAAAGGAAGATGTTATAGCTATTTTCTTCAATTTTCGTTGGGGCGTATCTGCACCCCTACCAATAAATAGCTTCGCCGCTGATCACTAATAAGGTAGCAGCTCTAAGGAAAAACTATAAACAGACCACACAAATCTAGACTTGGAGTTGCCTGTAGTCCTGTGTTGATGGAGACCTTTGTCATCACTTTTATTTTGAATTGTTGATCCGACATATATACTTGGGCAAAAGGATACTACAAGACTGATTTATTAATTTCTACTTTACATTCGAGTCAGTTCCTTGCTGCCTTCATTGTACTATATATTTATAGAATTATAGTGGTAATATGTGCAGGTAATTAATACTCCCTCTGTCCCATACACCCGCCGTAGTTGGCCAGACACAAAGACCATGGAGAAAGTTGAGTCCATTTAATTTATATAATAACACCATATATTCATTACTTGGTTGTGGTCCTCTCCCATTAACGTGTTTATAGAGACTGATTTAGTGGTTGTGACTCTTCCAATGCATGTATGTATGAAAGTATTCCCCTTTTCTATGTAATTTAACTCTTATTTTAAATATTGTTGTCTTAATTATACCTAGATAACAGTAGACCATGCGGATAAAATCGAAAATCATTTTTTCCCTAACGTGCGGGTGTTTATGCGACGGACGGAGAAATACACTACACTCTCTTTGATTGGTTTACGCCCAGTTAGGAGTCATTCAATGCACCTAGACCACATCCTAGCTAGTAGCTTAATTATAGTATTAATTTAGTATCAGAGATGTGACGCTTACAGATTATTTGTTTTATATCCCACATCAGTGTTAATTGTACATCACGGTAGCTAATTATCCAACTATCTTCCAGAGTCATGGTAAATGTCACAATCTAATATCACCCTCACATATGTGCAATGAAGATGACTTTCGATGCACAGGATTGTCGAAAAAAAAATTAATTATTTTAAGGCGGCGCTGTTGTCATATGCTACTGCATATTTTGTGTCCTTGGGAAGAAACGATCAAAATTGAGCTAAATATATACGCGCGTCTGTGTTGGCTTGAGTAGAAGGAACCCGGTCATCAAGGGAAGCAAGAGTAGCATTACTGAGTTCCCCAGCTCTTGGAACTCAAAGAATATACCTAATACGACAATTACACACGCATACAATAACATATTATAGTATATATCACTACACTACGAATCTGGCGCTCCATTCTTTTCTTGTAACTTGCACATACTGGCTATATATATGCGGACAACTGATATTACGAATTTGCTTTTTAGTAACCTGCTTAGCGCATTCTAGCTACCCTGAGATATATAGATCTTACTGACATCCCTCCGCCGATTGTATTACGTTGATGTTGGTTGGTACAAATTTACGCGACTAACTGACGCCAAATAAAAAGAAAAATCCACCATGGGAACAGATGATCTGATCGAAACTGTACAATTGCGTTATCTGTATATTATTACCACTAGCTAGTTCTGTACATATGATCTGATGCTACAGTTAGCAGAGAGGTCGGTCCCTGTGCTGTGCCTACTGCCGAGACACGTGTGGGAATGGAGCGGCTGCGCGCTGATCGACCAGGGGGGTACCCTACCCTCCGCCGCGCAACAGTAGTGCTCTCCCCACGCCCCCCCCCCCCCCCCCCCCCCCCCCCCCGCCCCCCCGCGCGCACCAATCACGTGAGCATGTGGACGCTCTCCCTCCGAGGCAGTACGGCGATCGAAGCAGCAGTTGAAATAGAGCACGCTACAGTAGTTGAAGATGGAGGAGGATTCGTCATCGTCGAGAGCCCGGCCGGGCAAGCATGCATGAACAACAGCGAATGAACACTGACGACGCATCTCGATATATAGGGTCGATATATACTATTACTCCAGCAGTAAGCAAGCAACTCAGCCAGAAAATTAACCGGCCGGGAACCCTGCCGGCCGGCAAAGCAGCATGCCGTTGCCGCCATGCTCTCTCCTGGTAGGCGGTAGCTAGAAAAAGATGCATGGACAGAGAGAGCTCGGCCGGAGGTAGCTAGGGGACCAATGCGAGCAGAGGCTGTGCCGGCCGGCCACATGCCTGTGGTTGATTAGGAAGCAGCTAGCAATATATGGAGCCGGGCATTAAGGACGACACGCTCGGCACTATCTAGCTAGAGAGGGAGGGAGGGGGATCGGGGCTCCTGCTAGTAGCTGCGTCGTCCTGCCGACTCTGTCTAGCCATTGCCGTGCATCGATCTGAATCTCCCCGGGCAGTGCAGAGCGCTCGCGGGCGCCACCACCAGACTCAGGCAGGCATCGCTCAGACGCGGACGCAGACGACATTTCAACGGCCCCACCAAGGCACGAGCTAGATGCAGACACAAAAGCATTCCCCACTATTATTATGGATTTTTTTTATTTACTTCCCGACCTCTCCCGCGCGCGCCCATACGCATACGGTACCAGTAGTATACGATACGACGACGGTGGGTGCGTACGAATTAAGAGCGTTTGTTATTGGCTAAACATGTCGAGAGGTACTACTTACTAGTCCAAAGCAAACAGTAAGGTCCAACAACGCCAACAAAAAAGGAGTTAGCACCACACAGCGCAGGCATATAAAACACCAGACCGAGAGAGAGAGAGAGAGAGAGAGAGAGAGAGAGAGAGAGAGAGAGAGAGAGATCGTCGCCGCGCCAGCCCGCAGATCCTCGAGTAGACATCCAACTAGCTAGCTGCAGTGTGTAAACGCAGAGACGCGCGAGCGAGAGAGCCAGAGAGCTCTCTCATGGCCGACCAGCCGGACGGGCGGCCGGGTGCGGCGGCGGACGAGATCAAGGAGCAAGACCGGCTGCTCCCCATAGCCAACGTCGGGCGCATCATGAAGCAGATCCTGCCTCCCAACGCCAAGATCTCCAAGGAGGCCAAGGAGACGATGCAGGAGTGCGTCTCCGAGTTCATCAGCTTCGTCACCGGCGAGGCCTCCGACAAGTGCCACAAGGAGAAGCGCAAGACCGTCAACGGCGACGACGTCTGCTGGGCCTTCGGCGCCCTCGGCTTCGACGACTACGTCGACCCCATGCGCAGGTACCTCCACAAGTACCGCGAGGTCGAGGGCGACCGCGCCGCCGCCGCCGCGTCCTCGCGCGGCCCGCCTCCGACTCTGGCGCCGGGGCTGCTGGACCGAGCGGGACCGGTCATTTCATGTTCGGCGCCATGGACGACAGGAGCGATAACAACCGCTCCAGGCAGTTCTAATCGTCGTCGTCAATCCTGCTTGTGATTCTTGAAGTAATAATTGTTTTTTGGAGAGGTGAGTCGAATCGTGGTGAGCTATATACATCTATATGTATAGCTGCTTCAAAATTCCTTATTGTTAGCCGTATGTTAGTGATGGCAACAGTAGCTATATTCCATTCCAAGTAGCTAGCTAGAGTAGTTCTTAATTTTGCTTCTCAGGCATGGTGGGGGGTAGTTTATTACTCTAATTTGTATTTTGGGGGAAAGGGACCAACGGATCATCGATGACGTACTGTTGATCTGATGATGAGCTAGCACATACTGTAGTAGTATATACATTGATGAAATGAAAAACCAGGAAGAAGCTAGCTAGCATCGTCGTCAACGAAAACGAAAATAGCGACCAAGACCAGAGATATGGACCTAGACTATATACAAACCCAAAGTGGATTGATTTTTCATTGAGACCAGAATTTTTTGTTTGAATTCAGAACTATTTCTGTAGCCCAGGTAAGTATACTTCAGCTTGCTTGTTGAATTTCCTACTCTTTTTCTTCTGCGAGAGAATTTCTTACTCATTAACTACTCAGTTCGATCATCGGTATACTCCTAATTAAGCATGGCCAATTTCTTGTAAAACCCAAGCTTCCTAGTTGTGGCATATACACACACACAGGAAGTTGGATATGTTCAACAATTCTCAAAAAGCTTACTTCATTCAATTCTATATAT